>JAMWYP010000377.1:29370-303688 GCA_025563575.1 Acacia pycnantha | reverse complement strand
GGAAGTTCTTCATTAAGGGCCCAATGGCCTTCCATCTAAAAAAAAATCACAAATTAACATATCTATATAGGGTTTAATGTTTCTTACATCGTAGAATTTTTTTGAGAAAATATCAGCGAGGTCCTAAGGTAAATAAAAAATATCAAAAAAGTCTCAACCCCAAATCCCTCACATGGACTTTTTTGATATTAATTGTGAATAAGTATGAAATTCATCTCGCAAAAAAGTCTCGTTGCCAAAATGGCTTTTCATGTTGTCAAATGGATTTTCCTTCGGCATGTAGAATTTTAGAAATATGGAAAATTTTTGGCAATATGAAAAGCTATTTTGACAACATGAAAAAGAGTGTCGAAACGTTGATGAACCTACAAAAATAGTAACGGTGACATTGCTCCAAAGACATTGCCCAACTTCTTCTATTGGGCCCAACAATCAACACTCAATGGTGACTCGGGCTAAGGCGGTATAGTTCAGCCCAAATATCCATATGTGGGTTCTCTCCAAGCCAAAGGTTCATTTACAACAGCAGGTATCTCAATGACAACCGAGCAAGCCGAACAAGCCCCGTCTGAACTCTCGTTTGTCCGTGAAAGTTGAGATTCTTCACAACCTTCCCACAACTGTTGTTGTGCAGCATGTAACATGTCATAAAATTCTCTTGCATTAGTATTTGGCATCTCTTCAACACCTTCATTATTGTTATCCCTAAAACTTGGCCCAGCTGCATCCATCACCATCATCTCATATTGACTTAGATGGTTTCCAAGGGCCTCATGTGAGGCATGTAGGTCACCTGCTATTGGAGAAATAGACCGATGATTTTCTACTCATCTTTCACCATGACTAGTCCATACATAATAGTCCGGCATGAAACCCTTACTATAAAGGTGCACCTTCACCTCATCAAAAGGTAGATAATACCTACTTTTACATTTCACACATGGACACCTAAGCTCTCCCCATTTTTGAGAATAAGGTGATTGATATACATATGCAAGAAACCGATCAACACCTTGCTCGAACTCAATCGTCACCTATTTAGTACTCGGATTAATTCTGTTATACATCTATCTTCAATGTTTTGGGACTTCCATTCTAAGAAACAAGAATTCTATTTTAGGTTCAAGCTATTTGAAAGAAAGCTGGCTATATGTATGATTAACCAATTAAAAGCATCATCAAAATGTAAAACTATCTCAAACACGAATTCAACAAAGAATAAATTTTTGATGTCTATGTCAATAAGCCCATAAATTGTTTCAAAATCTAATCATGCATGTTGGAAAAAAACATTTGTGACTTCTATATAACGAAAAGGATCTTTCTTAACAAATAAATAAATCACAATCAACATAAATTTAAACAATCTGAAACGCAGATGCTGGGGCAGTTAATTATTTCTTATGTTTATATCTTAGTTTAGTTTGTATAAAAAAACAGTAAGTCTTCTTTTTTTATTTTTTCACTCTAATATAATATAATCAGTCATACTTGTAATAGGGTGGATCTTAAGTCAGAATATTATTTTTTAAAGTGCCAATTATATGTACCTACTGAATACATGTAGAGCTGCCTCCAAAAATGAAGAAACATATATCGGTTTGAGTGTTTGTGGTGGTGGTTGGTCCCATTTCCATTATATTTTTCTAAACAAAACTTTCCTAAAACTGAAATTAACATTAGTGTGTGTGTGTATAAATCATTGAAGAGGTGATGATAAAAACAGTGTAATCACCAAAAAAATGGAGAGACCGTATGAACAATGAAATAACAGGGAGAAAATTAGTCAAATATTAATTCCACAGCCTTTATATCACTCCTCTCAATCAATCAAAACCAAGATGAATATTGCAAAATAAGACAGGTTGGCATTTATGTTAAGGACTAATGTGTTTCAGCTCGTTTAAGTTTGTTAAGCAAATTAGGTTCCATTCAGATTACTTGTTTCTTTTATGTTTTAACTACTAAAACTTACCATCTACTTCCAATGACACTATTATACCTACATTTCTTGTTTTCAAAAAAACAAAGTGTTGAATTGCACAGTTGCAATGCTAGATCAAATAATCCATTACAATTTTATTCTAAAAGGAAAAAGAAAAATGTAATATGCTATGATTACAAGCTGCTCCTAAATAAGGTCCTCAAAAGCAGGAAGGACAGGTAAGTGCGAGAAGGGGAAAACAAACGGCTTCAGTAAAAGGTTTATGGATCAGGTAAGTTTAAATACATTATCACAGATTGTAAATGCATATTTCAAAAATGTATATGGATAAGGTAATTCAGAAGAATCGTACCAATTGTTGATACAAAATTCTTTTATATGTTATATTATGACTTCCACTACTTTCTCAACCCTCTCTTTGTTTAATTTCATCCCTCAGTCTCCATCTTTCTCTTTTAGAAACTAAACACTGATACATTTTCTAAACACTAATAAAGTGGTTACCCATACTTTCATGTCAATGCTTATAGGGTCATTTTGACTCCACATCTTCATATAACTCCGGACAGATGAGTTATATATATATATTATTTATTTATTTATTTCATTCTAACTTGATTTAAACATGCCATATTTTACCATTCTCTCTCCATTTAAAATGATCATGTTTAATTGCTGATTTGAAATGAATCTTTCACTGCATGTTTCTTTTGAAATAAATGATATTATGAGAAGAAAAATATTATAAATAAAAGAAATACCATCTTAATTAAAATGAAATGCATGAGTTGGATTTTATGTAGAAAATAAATTTAATGGGAAGTGCAATGAAATTCAAACGGAGTGCAGATTGGAGGGAAAAGAGAAAGAAGGTGGATGTGAAATGCGTGGGATCAAAAGGCGAGTCAAAGGCAAAGTATGATTTCAGAAAGAGTTTGCCATGGGATTCAGAATTTTTCACAAGTTCAGGTAAATATACTACTAATTATTGATTTAACATCAATCACTAGTTAGTTAATTATTTGAAATGATTAATTAGCTTGATTCCATTGCATATTTTTTGTTCGGTCCTAAAACTCAAACTTTAAGACCGGAAAAAAACTAGACCACTCTTAAAAGATCCGAATATTAAGACCGGACAAAAATAAACCCGGTCCTAAAAATAGTAATATCCTAGACCAGATCCCGGTCTTAAAAGACTGACTTTCAAGACCGGATGTTATATATATCCGGTCTTAAAAATTGAACTTTTAGACCGCACTTATAAATGGACCGGTCTTAAAAGACCAACTTTTAAGACCGGCTTAATACCTTTAAGAGCGGTCATAGATATACATCCGGTCTTAACAATTGAACATTTAAGACCGTCTTATTTATTTGCGCTCTAAATTTTCCCGAATTTTTTCCTGTTCGTCCTTCCTGATCATATATAATACACAAAAATCCACCATCCAAAACAGCACATAAAAGTCGATATACTTAATTTAAGCTACAAGCTATGAACATGAATAAATTGAATTGGGAAAAATAATACAAATAAGTATCCACCATGAGTTATGTGGCCTTAAGTCTACAATGACTAAAGTAATTTATACAATAAGCTAAGATATATAACTAATTACAATCACAATGAGTTACAATACAACACGTAAATCAACATACATGTAGTCCAATATATTATTCACCATGTCTTCATCGATTCCCACCCAACAATGTAACATGCATCCTCTTTTATAACATGCCCCTTTGAATCGGATCCGCCACAAAAACAAAACAAGAACAAATTCATAGTCGCGTGACTGGTAGACCCCTTGAAAAAGGAGTACTATCAGGAAGACCATAATTTGAATGACTTTCCTCATCAATATCAATGACCCTCTTTCCTTGGAGAGCTACAGACCACATTTTATTTTCTTGATCGGTGATATAGAACACTTGTTTCGCATGGTCCGCCATAATAAAAGGTTCATCTCCAAAACTTCTACTATTGACATCGACTAAAGTAAATCCTAGCCGATCGATCTGAACACCATTATTGACATTAACCCACTTGCATTTGAAGATGGGAAATCTAATTTTGACATAGTCCACCTCCCAAATCTCTTCAATAACTCCATAATATGGCATGACTGCCAATTTAGGCCTCTTGTCTTTCGAATCGGAGAAGTGCATAGATTCACCTCTAACATAACACCACCGTTCGGACTGTGCTCCTATCATCTAGGGACTTCGTGTAAAATGTATAACCATTGATCACATACGAATTCCAACGTATGACTTCAACCTCGGGACCACGTGCTAACCATTTCATTGTGTCGAAACACATTCGATCCCTCGACCTTTTGTTTGAACCATTTTGCAAAAGTTCATTATGCTCCCTAATCAACCTTTGTTAGGTCATTCGATGGTTTTCTTTCCTTTCGGCCTCTTTATGTGTAGATATGCTGGCTTGAACTTCATCAACATTATTCAAGATGTATAAGTGGACTTGTGACAATTCATCAGGATCCACACTCTTTACCGAAGCCCCACGTCTACCCCCTTCAAAGATGCCGACGTTTTGGAAGCCCAATATGTCTTACTTTGGCCAAATAATTTTGACAAAATTCCATGGCCTCTTGAAACATATTTCGAACAATTGATGCTTCGCCGGTGACGCGTTCTTCGCATACCCTTTTAGGAATTTCATAGATCTTTAAATAGGGTACATCCACCGTAAATGGATAGGGCCGCACAACTTTATCTCCCTCACTAGATGAACAATGAGATGAACCATGATGTCAAAAATGTAGGAACAAAAAGCTTTTTAAGGTGGCACAAGATAAGATATCCTTCATTCTCCAATTCATCCAACTTTTCAATCTTGAAGACTTTACTACAAACCGCATTGAAGAAGAAACAAAGTCTAGTCAAAAGGACCCGAAGATCATATTCGGCGATGCCTCGAATAGCTACTGGGAGTAGTTTGTTGCATCAAGACATGACAGTCATGAGACTTTTGGCCTACTAATTTCAAGTCCTTCATCGAGACAAGCCTCTTAAAATTTGAAGAATACCCGAGGGAACTTTTGTTCCATGTAAACACTCACAAAGCTTCGTTTCTCATCCTTAGACAAAGTATGAGAAGCGGGGATAATAAGTTCTCTTCCCATATGGCCTTGGATGCAAGTCTTCGCGTATTCCCATTGCTTGCAAATCCAATCTTGCCTTCACACCATCCTTCGAACTACCTTGTATGTTGAGAAGCGTGCCCACAATACTATCACATACGTTCTTCTCCTTATGCATGACATCAATACAGTGTCTCAAATCAAGATTGCGCTAATAGGGAAGATCAAAGAATACAGATCTCTTCTTCCATATATATGTTTCTTTTCTACTCTTTCCGAGCTTACCGAAGATGACAACGATATTTTGAACCTTTTCATACACTTGCTCCCATTCAATGCCACCGAGCTTCTTCATACTCTTGGCCACCAAAAAAGGCCTTCTTTAATCGACGATATGGGTGGCCCCGTCTAAGAAATCTCCTATGTCCAAGATACACCGTCTTTCTTCCATGTTGAAGTTGATGGTAGCATGTGCCTTCTTCACAAACCGGACATGCTTTATGGCCTTTTACACTATACTCGACAAGTTCCCATATGTTGGGAAGTCGTTTATAGTACAAAATATCATGGCTCTCATTTTAAAGACCTCCTTCTTGAAAGAGTCAAAAACATCGACACCTTCTTCCCACAACTCCTTTAAGTCTTCGATCAAGGGCTCCAGTAAACATCTATGTCATTGCGTTCAACAATTGGTATTTTTTACACCCACGGTATAGCGGTGTCTCTGCATCACTGCACATATTACCATATGCATGTGATCGCTCAAAAGCCTCTTCTCCTACATCATGGATAATGTCCTCTATGCGATCATCCATATCCGTGTCATTATCATCAAATGCCACTTCCCCATGTTTTTTCCCACTTGATGGCACTTGTTCACCATGCCATACCCATACTGTATAAGTTGATAAAGTTTGATCATAAAGTTTTTATTACGTATTAAGTTGATATATAGTGTTTCCGTGGCATCAAAACACCGCGTACTTTATATATATTGCTTCCGTGGCGCCCATAACACCGCGTACATAAGTGTTTCCGTGACACCCATAACACCGCGTACTATACATTCATCATTTCGTACTTTGATATACAGTATCCCCGTGGTTCCCATACACCGCGACAATACCATATATCTCATACTCATGGATATCTTGTCGTACTTCGATATATTATGTTCCCATGGTTCCCATACACCGCGGCAACATAAGATACCTTATACTTAATGATACTATCGTGATCTGTTTTATAATTACTAAGAAACATGACAATTACTACCTCTAGGTCATGTGTAGATTAGTTTTGACTTGAGAGTGGTAAGTCATCACACCTTTGTCATGCTGCAGACTAGACATATCCCGATCCATTCCTATTGGTACCATTATAAAATCTATTTGGATTTGGGATAACCAATTTCTTGGTGCTGTGACCAACTTCTCTTCCAATCCAAGAAATCTTGTCTCATAGTCTTTGTTCAACATTAATGATTTGGTTTCCTACTTGTGAACTTTGTTATGAAAAATTCTTCATGAATCTGCGGTACTATCCCGCTAGATCCAAAAACTAACTTGAGACGACGAAGGAACGGATGAAAACTTTGGATAGGGCCTTCTCCTAAGAGCTTGTTCGTGCTTTTCACCCAAAAAGCGATTGCGAGGGAAATGGTACAAGGTAGATTTGCCCAATCTTCACGAGAGTAGGAAGGAATGAAGTGCACATTCCTCTGATCATACGTCGTTTCCACATTCTTCAAGTATCGGTAATATTCTTCCTCAGCATTTCGTTCTGCTAATTGTCGTTTAGCTTGTTGCTCTTGTCTATTCTACCTCTCTCAGAGTTCATTTATAAGAGCCCTCTGCTCTTGCAGAGCTCTCCACATCTCCTCCATTTCATTCTGTTCTGGCTAGTCTGGTATTGGATTTATCCGAGGTTGTCTACCTCGACCCCGGCCTCTGCCTTGGCCTCTGGGAGCTCCGGCTCCTCTCAAATTTGCCATGTCTCGTTCTTTTCCCTTCATTAGGGAAAACGTTAGATTTAGGAGGACAATGATTCGTCTATCGCAGATTTTATCACACTACAAACGAACGGACACTCGTGATATTTTCCTCCAACAGAATTTCGTTGGTTCGTTCTACTCAGAAACGGTACGGTAATACGTATTGGAAATTCCTCTACATGAGTCAAATACGCATGTACTTATCTCTATTGGTCTTGAAATTTCATCCGGCGTGACCTAGCTCCACGTATGAGCTCGTGCTAGAATAGAATTACCGTCCAGTACAAACTGGCGGTTATCAGAGTGATGCACCAACAGAGTGTGGTACACCGGTTCAAGATGGTATACCGGTACAAATTGGTACACCGAAGTAAGGTGGTACACCGACTTAGCATACATCAGTACTCATTTTCAAAACATGCTCAAAGTTAAAAGGCTTGAGAACCTAACTCCGTTATCCGAACAGAATGGCCAGGTAAGTGTCTACCATAGGGCCTCACCGACTTATACGGCGACTGATTGGCACACCCACGTAGACTAGCCTTTCCTTCGGCACCAAACTGTTCGTAGTAACATAGTTAAATTCATGCCAGGACTACTGCTCTGATACCATAATTGTAACATCCCATTTTCCAAAAGCAGTATAATTTTTTTTTTCATCATACATCATTTCAAAATCATCAGAGTAGAGCATCGGAGCGATTGAGTAACTGATATGTATATATAAAATGCCGTAAGTCTGGCTGGATACAACAGCGGTACAAAAACCGTGTGGTTCAAAAGTATAATACAACGAAAGAAATCTTCAACCGAATCTTCTACGTGGCCTGCTTGCTTCTTTCCTCGGCCCTCGGTCCTCCGGACCCTGAAGGTATAGCTGAGATCCAATTTAGCGCATTGGATCTCAGGTAACGGTTAACCTCATGCTCAAATACAACAGTGTACGGATGACAGATATTCATGATATAACAGCAGATGCATGATCAATAAGAACATAAACATAGAGAAGTAGGTATAATCGGTGACCCTAAACAGAGTCTCTATCCGTGAATGTATAATCGGTAACCCTAAACAGAGTTTCTATCCGTGAATGTATAATCGGTAACCCTAAACAGAGTCTCTATCCGTGAATGTATAATCGGTAACCCTGAACAGAGTCTCTATCCGTGAATGTATCCCAGTAACTCTGAACAGAATCTCTATCCGTGAATGTATAACCGGTAACTCTGAACAGAATCTCTATCCGTGAGTGTATCTCGGTGACTCCTAACAGAATCTCTATCCGGGGGTTGTATCTATCACATATGGTTCACCTAAGTACAATTCCATAGACTCGGTGCATATAGCACCGAATAGAATGACCAGTAAGTGTCTACCATAGGGGCCTCACCGAGGTTAACGGTGACTGGTTGGCACACCCACGTAGACTAGCCTTGCCTTCGGCACCAAACTATTCACACATCATATCATCACATATTTGCATACCATAAACATCAGAGTCAGTGTTACAGTACGCGAACGTACCTTCGTTGACGAACGTAGGTGTTTCTGGCGGAAACGACACGTTTTGACGGAAAACAGTGAAACGTCCGACAGCGGCACGTCAGACAGCGGTTTGACAGCGGTTCGATGATCAAAGATATCCCAGAGCTTCGCTGCAGCTTTTCTCCAGAGCTCCTCTCTCTAAAACCTCTCTCTAGATTTCGAAATGCCTAAGAAAATGGTGTGAGAATTATGAAGAGAATGGTGTCCTATTTAAAGAAAAAGTCATGGAATTTTAACCGTCGGATCAACTTTATGAGATCGAATCCTAGCCCTTCATTTTGGAAACTTTGCAAACAAGTCTTCCCTCTCTCTTCTCTCCCTTGGCCGACCTGCCCCTCCCCAAGGTGGCATCCCTTGGCCAATCACAAGGTGCCATGTGTCCTGCTTCCAGAAGCCTTTGCCGGTAGAATCTCCGATCGGTGTCTGAATCGCGTAATCGTGGAAAATCTTAGAAATCTGGAATCATAACTTTGAAGACATTTTCTCACTCACTAGAAATGTCTAAGTTAACCTAAATTTTGATTCCATATAGGGTTTCAACGGTCAGTCTGAAGTTTTACGGAAAAACATGTCGGTTTCGGAACGAACTTCCGGAATTATCAACTTCTGGACAAAGATTCACTGATTCCAAATATGTCCAGAAAATCATAAACTCATCTCCAAATGTTGAGTTATAATTTATTTTGTTCAAATCCTAATTTTATGACTATCTGCCTATTTCTCGGTTTTCCCTATTTCGTCTTATTACTAACTTCTTCTACCGATCTCAAAACGACTCAGTGCTGACTCAATTCGGGATAAAATTCCACTCATCAATATTATATTTTGACTTTAGAAACTTCGTTCATGGTTTTCTGGATAGGATCCGATCTCCATCGGTGTTTATTTACTTTTTACTATTTTACTTTAATTATTATTTAATTAGGTGTTTTTATTTTACACTCTTCTTCATTTCTCTTTATTTTTCCCCTTTTTGATGTCGGTATACACACATATATTTTATTTTTTAATTAATTATTTAATTATTATTTTAATTATTTTTACATAATTTTTCATAACTTTTTCCTATTGGTCTATACTTGTGTTTAGGCTCAAAATTACCTAATCTCATTTATTTTTCTCAACATTTTCCAATTAATTAGCCAATATATTTATGCTAATTTTTAGCCATAACCCACTAATTATAGAGTTCTACATAATTATCTTTGAATTTCCCTTTGCTTAGGCTTAAGTAATTAGCCAATAATTACTTAATTAATTTCTTAACCATAGTTGATAATTTTCTTATTTAGACTAACTCATTACCTCATAACTTTTGCACTAACATTTGTGTTTCATGTCCCATGCATTATATTTAGAATTTACGAGGACATTTTGGTCATTTCAATACTTTATGAACATTCTTCTTTAATTTTGCCAAGTTTATAATTTATTAAATTACTAAAATTAAAGGCAATATACTCTCTTAATTTTAATAATTATTTTACTGCCTTTTAGGATTTTTCACAATTCTCCTAAGTTACTTATGTCCTATAAGGGCATTTTCGTCATTTTGGCACTCTAATTTTCAAGAGATTTTTCCCCTACAAATTTGATATCACATATTCACCTATTTCCAATAGGTATTATTTACTCAATATGATACTTATCATAAGTGAGATTTTCAGGGTATTACACAAAAAGTAGAGATCAGAGAACACGACCTGAACAGGAAGAGCAAACTCAAGCTTTGAAACTTCAATATCAAAACCTCCATCACTCTGTCTGAATCCAACGATTAGGGCTCCAGTGTTGTATCGTCGCAATCTAGTTAGGGCTCCAGTGTTGTATCATCGGAATCCAGCGCGACTGGGCTATTGTCAGAACTCATTGACCTAGGGCTCCAGGCTTTTCCCCTAATTGACTGAATCAGCTGTGCAATTTTTGTTTGCTCGAAATACACGATTAAGAATTCCCACGGAAACTAGGGCCACAGATGATGTCCATCTAAATTCCGTCTCCAATAATACTCTTTCGACGGAATTTGACACGGAATTCCTCTGTCTAATGTTTGCCATGCCTTTACATGGGAAAATTCTGCCTCTTAATTTGCCACGGAATTTCTGTGTCAAATGCGTCTCAAATTACACACGGAATTAATTCTGTGTGTAATTCCATGGCAATTCTAGAACTTTTTTGTAGTGATTGAAGCACTTTTTATGTAACAAGCATTTTCATCTTTTACGTTCAAAGAAACCAGTGAGGCATCTACAGCTATTTCAAAAGCATTTTCAACATTAACACCCGACAGTATTGAATTCCAAAAGACAACATTTCATTTATTGGAATTAATTTGCTTATAAACAAAATTTCCCCAAGTTGAGCTGTACTTAATTGATTAAATCCCATCACATAGCAAGTAGCTTGCACTGGTTATCACAAACATGGCGATTCAAGTAGCGGCAACATCATCCTTTGGCTTTAGGAGCAAACCCAACAAGTATAGATATTATGTTTTTCTGAGTTTTAGGGGTGAAGAAACTCGTAAATCCTTCACTGTGAATCTCTACGATGCTTTGCGCAAGAAGGGAATTAAGACCTTCATTGATGACAATAAGCTCGGTAAAGGGGAACGAATCGCACCTGCGCTTCCTAAAGCGATAGATAAATCCAGGATTTCCATTATTTGTGTTCTCTACAAAATACGCCACTTTCACTTGGTGCCTGGATGAACTGGCTCACATCTAGTGGCGGACCCAGGAATTTTAATGACGGGGGGCGAAAGAAAATCTTATATCATAAGTAAAAATACTTGAAATACAATACAGACCTAATATAAAAAAAAAATTGAAAAAAAAAAATCTATTACAAAAATTAAGATCACTTTACATGACTCTTACTCTACGTGCTTTCATATTGTTAAACTTATTTATAATTGAATCCGTGCCAAAACTCAAAACAATTTCTATTTCAATGTATGTAATGGAAGAATCATCAAGAAATTGATCTTTCGTTTTATTTTGAAGTCTGTTCTTGATTATCTTCATAGCAGAGAAAGATCTTTCAGTAGTTATAGTACAAATTGGAAGAGTGAGTACAAATCTAATCACTTTATCAATAAGAGGATAAATAATTGACTTTTCAGTTCTTGCTAGCCATTGACTAATTTTTTTTTTTAATTTCCAGTTGATATATATACATACATACACATATGAATATATAGAAACACACACATATATGTAACTCCATTTGAATATATATACACGTACACATAAATTTTTTTTAAAAAAAAATTTGGGGGGGCGGGGGCCACCCCTAGGCCCCCCTTGGGTTCGCCCATGCTCACATCATTCGGTGTAGGAAGGAGAAGAACCAGATAGTTATTCCAATTAATATTTTACAAGGTGGATCCGTTAGATGTTCAGTATGAGAGAAACAGCTTTGGAGAAGCCATGGCTGCTCATGAAGATAGGTTCAAAGATGACTTGGAGAAAGTGCGTAAATGGAAGTCTGCTTTGTTTGAAGGTACTAGTTTGTCATCAGCATGGCTTTTCAAAGGCGGGTAGGTTTTCTTATGCTATTTTCTGAAAGCCTTCTGCTGATTAAATTTTTTTAAATAATTAATTGGCGGTTAGCTCGCTATTGAAGAAGTTTGAAATTTTTGATCTGTGACTTTCGCTTTTGCAGTTCAAATGTGCTATAAAACTGTAGTTTTCACAGTATTTTTCTTATGGGAATTATTAAAATGTTTTAGCTATTGAGTCTTAAAATAACTTTAAAATTTAAAACACAAACAATTTAAATCTATTTTTTTACTTGTGAATTTATTTTAACTTTTACTAATGAAATCGTAAACTAATGTTCTCACATTTAATACTACTCCATTCCGTCCATAATACAAGACATTGTGATAACTTATTCATGTAAATCAAGAAATGTTTGTTAAGTCATTTAATGTGTCTTAAATTGATAAACTTTATTTATATTATCCTTATTAAAGAAAACGATTTTCAAATAGCATTTATTATCTATCATATGTTTTTCTATTGTAGGATAAAGTGAAAATCATATATTAAATACATTACCAACCTTTTATATTTTGGACCAACATTAGGGAGAAGGACCAAGAAAACAAAATATTTATTACCAAAGATCTTAAAAATTGTAATTATTTTCAAAGACTAAAAATTAAAATATAAATTTTCAATTATGCAGTAACCCTTATCTAACCCCATCTAAACTATTTGACCATTTTGTTATCAAATTTGATGACAACTCCATATATATTTTGATAAAAAAAACATTTATATGCAACTCAATATTTTTATGGTATTATATTCGGTACACATCGTCAGATTATTAAAGTTACCAAAATTAAAATAGCCTCTAAAACCTATGAATAATTAGATATCTCCCACTTTTAGGTTTTTATTATTTTTAAAAAATTAAAAAATCCCAAAAAAAAAACATCTTGTAATATATTTATTTTAGAAATATGTAATGTTTCATGAAAAAAAAAAACTTAAACAAACGGGATTCACCCTAAAAGAATATTATAAAAATGAAAATTTAAAAATTTAAAATTCTTAAACAAATTACCAATATCATGAGAATATCAATTCCTAAATGAAAGTCAGACACACTTGACGAGGAAACATCAATTAATATCTAACCATCCCAAAGTGGAGATGGGGTTAGAGAAAATGTAAGGAGTTTGGTGGGGGTTAATTTTGTAATTGATGATTTATATTTTAATTTTTGGTCATTCAAAATAATTACAATTTGTAAGGTCTTTATTAATTAATATTTCTTTTCCTTGGTCTTTCTCCCTAATTTTCCCTATATTATACCCTCTCTGTTCCTTTTTATAAGATTGATATGATTCTTGGGTATGCCATGTTCTTTTTTATAAGATAGGATTCTTAGGCTCTTTTTAATAAGATAAGATTAGGTGATGTCTCAAATTTTTTTTTAGTAAACTTCCCATTTTACGCTCAACTATAAAAGTTACTCATGCCAATATTGCATTTAATTCTTATGTTTGACTAAAGCACCTACTATAACATATTCTCACTTTTCCACATATATAAGGGCATTTTTCAAAAACAAAATTATTTTTTTACATATTTATTACACCTAACTAATTATAACTACCTCTCCGAACAACAGGATTAAGTTAATCCTATCTTATAAAAAGGAATGGAAGGAGTAGATAAGAGGGAGTGCTTTAGAATAACATACTATCATGGACATTAATATAAGAAAAGAATATAAATTTGCGGTCTTAATAAATTAGATATATTTTTTGTAGTTTGTAACAAGAACGTCTTCGTAAAGATTTTATATTTAATATTTTATTTTCGATTTAGAAGTTTAAATGATTTTATATTTTGACCCTTTTGTTTTCACATGATTACTCTGGATTTACACTTAAATGATGCAGTTGGCAAAAGTGCCCCTTTGTTCTTCTAACTTTGTACAAGATTTTTGTTTGATCCCTCAATTAAGCATTTTTCCATCTTCTATCCATCTCAAATTAATGATGATTTTTTAAAATTATCAATGTTGTTTTGAAAATGAAAATGAAAATTTAACATTTGAGAATGTTTTGTTAACATCTAAAATTTCAATGACGGTATTTTTTTTATTTTTATTTTTGTTAATGACGACGTTAGGGTTTAAATGACTGAATAACACTTAAACAAATTAAGGGACTAAAATGAAACTTAGTGTGAAATGATTAAAGGTGTAGATATTAAAAAAAAAAAAAAAAATCTTACACATATATTGAAGGGGTTAAAATCTCAGAGAGCTAATTAATATTGAAGTCGCCTTCAAAAGTCCAAACAAGATTGTATTAAAAAATATATGATAAAAGAGCATAAAATATAAAACAGAACACGTTGCGAAAATCATCCTCAAAGGAAAAGTTATTTTTCCCTTTTGCAGATACGAAGGTAGATTTATTGAAAGTATTGTTGAAGATGCATAAGCTAGGCTACCTTCGAAGCGCTTCCATAACGTTGATTACATAGTTGCACTTGAGCCTTGTATTGAAGAAGTGATGCCACTTTTGGATGAAAGTGATAATAGCGTTTGTATGTTGGGGATTCATGGAACAGGTGGAATTGGCAAAACAACCCTTGTAAAAGCTATATATAACTCAATATTCTACCATTTTGAAGGTGCTTGTTTTTTGTTTGATGTTAGAGAAGAATCAAAGAAATATCAGGGTGTTGTTCGCCTTCAACAAACACTTCTATCAGAAATTCTTGAGGAAAAGAAGATCAAGTTCCGTAGTGTTGACCAAGGAATTTCAAAAATGACACATAGACTCTCTCAAAAAAAAGGTTTTGTTGGTTCCTGATGACATTGAAGAAGTTGAACAATTAGAGCAACTTGCTGGAGGGTGTGATTGGTTTGGTTGTGGAAGCAAAATCATTATAACAACAAGAAACAAGCAAGTTCTAGTTGCATGCAATATTAAAAAAAACATATGAAATGAAGGAGTTGAATGAGCATGACTCTCTTAAACTCTTTTGTTGGCATGCCTTTCGAATGAGCCACCCTCCAAAAGGTTACAAAAGTATGTCCATTGGTGTTACAAGTTATGTACGTGGCTTACCTTTGGCTTTAAAATTGACAGGCTCCAATTTGAGACAAAGAAACTTAGAGGAATGGATATATACATTGAAACAGTATAATCATATCACAGGAAGAACAATACATGATATACTGAAAGTAAGCTATGATTGTTTACAAGATGGTGCTAAGCGTATTTTCCTGGACATTGCTTGTTTCTTTAAAGAGGAGCCATTGGAATATGTTGAAGACATATTAGGAGCCTGTTTTTTATGAGACAAGGTTTTATATTGAAGTTCTTGTTGATAAATCTCTAATAATTGTTGCTGATAATGGTCGCTTGCACCTTCATGATTTAATACAACAAATGGAAAAAAGGATTGTTAAGCAAGAGGCACCCTCAGATCCTGATAAACGTAGCAGGTTATGGTATTACAAAGATGTTCTTAATGTGCTGCGTAACAATTTAGTAAGAATAAAAAATGTATCTATTTCCATATATGCATTAATTAAATTATGCAAATTTATCAAATATCTAAAAATGTTACTTTTCTCAACTTGTACTATAGGGAGGAAATGATAGATATTGAAGGAATAATGCTCGATCCACCTCATCAAGAAGACCTCATCAAGAAGACGTAAAGTGGAATGGTTTTGCCTTTGAAAAAATGAATAATGTTCATATTCTCATTGTTCGAAATACCCAATTTTTAACAAGTCCGAAGTATCTTTCCAATAGTTTGAGATTGATTGATTGAGAGGGATATCCTTCTATGACTTTACCCCCGGATTTCTCACCTCCAAAACTAGTTTGCTTCAAGTTATATGGAGGTCTTTTTAAATTGGATGAGCCAGTCCAGGTACTTTTTTCACTCTTTTTTCTTTCATCAAATTTTCTTGAGTCATATAAACATATAAATTACTTTAACTCTCATTGTATTATTATTATTTATTTATCTTCTATAAACGTCTCCCCTATTTCTTGATGGTTGCTGTTAATTAAATAATCTTAGTTTTTGTGTTTGCAGAAGTTTGAATATGTGACATATATGAATTTCTCACAATGCGAATTCATAAGAGAAGTACCTCCTGATATGTCAAATTTTCAAAATTTAAAAACATTAAGTTCTCGTGAATGTCGCAATCTGATCAAAGTTCATGATTCAGTGGGATCTCTATGTAAATTAATCAGATTAGATGTCGGTGAATGCACCAAACTCAAAAGCTTTCCTAGTGAAATCAACATGCCATCTCTTGAAGATCTCATTCTTTCTCACTGCAAGAGTCTTGACTACTTCCCACATATAGTAGGAAAGATGGATGGACTTGCTGGTATTTTTGCAGATAGCACTGCTATTAAAGAGCTCCCACCTTCCATTGGAAATCTTCTTGGCCTTGAAGATTTGTTTATAAGCTCCTGCAAATTAAAGTCTTAGGGAGCTTCCAAACAGCTTATCGAAGTTGCAAAATCTTAACACACTTATGTTGGGAGGCATTCAGCCTCGTGGTAGAAAATCTTTGAGGAAATTAATGCAAGAGAGCCAACCAGTTATTAGTTTCCCAAAACATAGAGGACTTGGTTTCTCAAAAACTGTGGCCTTTTGGATGAAGATGTTTACCACTCTAAAATGTTTCCAAAATGTGCAACACTTGGACCTATCAAGAAATGATTTTGTGTCACTTCCCAAGTGTATTAAAGAGTGTGCTAACATGAGGATATTGGAAATATATAACTGCAAGAGGCTAAGAGACATACCAGAGCTGCCATCAGGGTTACATGACATAAGGGCGGAGAATTGCACATCATTAACAACTGAGTCGTTAGATGACATACCAAAGCTGCCATCAGGGTTACATGACATAAGGCTAAGAGACATACCTATCAAGAAATGATTTATGGTCTCAGGTATTTCTCAGGCCTTTAATGATTTTCATTTGTCATGTTGGAGGTATGAACTTATAGAAACCAAGTCATCAGGGTTAAGAAACATTTCAGTATTCTCTATTATAATTCTTAATATAAAATCTTAGGGGTTAGATTTGGTCCTAAATATAAGATTTCAATCTATTTTGTCTCCCAAATTTATAATTCCTTTTCCAACTTATATCCTTATTGATTACACATATAAAGGGGTTTTCATCCAAGGGTAGTTATGATCAAAATGAGTACTTTATGAAAAAACTTATAATTGTTAGAAATAACTAACTTAACTACCACTCTGGTTTTATTTATAAGTCCATTTTGACCAAAAAATTTGGTCCTATTTATAAGTCCAGTTTCATATAAGTGACAATTTTATCCATATTAATTGTACTTATGAAGATAGAGAAAGAAGAAACAGTTGAAAAATGTCCAATAATAAATGAGGGCAAAATTAAAAATTTATCCCATAGTTTTTGAGTTAACTACCTCTTCTTGGTATGTGAGATTTGGTCAAAATGGACTTATAAATAGGACCAGAGTAGTAATTTTCTTAACCTACCCAAATTACTTAAGTATCTCTTATACTAATGATCATAGGGAATAATTAATATTCATTTAAAGACATATAGAAGGATAGGAAAATCATTGAAAACATTCCAATGAATGGCTGATTAAATTAATTATTTGATATCTACAAATAACTAAATTGGAAGTATTGTTTTATTTGTAGTTCTCAAATCTGAAAACGCCTTTGTCTCTACTGTTTTGATAAATCAGGCAAAAACATTCTCTTGCAAAGGAATTGGTATGCCAGCAACAGCATTTCCTGATTGGTTTGACTATTGTTGTAAAGGAGGCACGTTGTCGCTTCGTGTTCGTGGTAAAGTTTTCCCTCGTCTTGTCATCGCAATTTAATCAGGGAAAGCAAAGACAGGAAGGAGTCTACCCTTCCATGTTTTTTATGAGAATCAATGGTCGTAAAATTTCATGGATAGAAAATGATGTTCCTTACGAGCCCGATGCAAGTAGAGAAGGTCGTGTGTTGCCCTTTTTTGGTAAGCAAGGTCCTGTGTTCTTATTTGATATACTTCAGAATTTTCATGAACAAGAGTCGAAGGGGCTTAATAAGTTTTTAGAACTGGATTGGAATGATGTGGACATACAAGTTATGTGTAGCTCACCAGATATTTCCATAATTAAGTGTGGAGTTTATGTTGATAAGCAGCAAACAAACATGGAGAATGTTCACTTCGTGTCTCTTAGGATTTTCATGATTGTTTCAAGAACTTCACTGAAACGAAAAGCGATAGCTTCTCCTCTTGATGAATCAGCCAAGAAGCTCGAGACATTTCATGGCTGCTAATAAAGGAAAACTCAATAACAACAAGAAAGGCACAAATTAAAGTGAGCTTTCTACTTTCTTCTACCAATTAAGTGTGGAACTTATGTTGATAAGCAGCAAACAGACATGGAGAATGTGCAGTTCAAGTCTCCTCTGCGTTCAACAAGTTCACTGAAACGAAAAGCCATAGCTTTCGGGGAAGTTCAAGTTTCATGACTTTTTAATTAGTTTTTTTTTATTCTTAATCTTGTTTCCCTTTCATGTGTTGTAGGAGAACTAAGCCAAGCCAAAATTATTCAAGGAAGAACAATAAGATGCTTTTTCCCATGGGTAAGCATATTTGTCGGAGACTTTTGTATTCTTAGGTATCAAATATTACAGTTGCTAATTAACCAACGGTTTCGCCATTCCAACTTGGCGAATAGTTTCATCTTCTTAATGCGTTATCATAGTGATGAATTTGTTATGTGTTTATAATGAAAATAATAAGGTACTGGTCCCGCCAAAATGACTTCCAGCCGTTTGGTTTATGTACTGTGCATTTAACCAAATGGTCAGAGGTTCGAGTTGGCAGGAAAGAATAAGGTACTGATCCTAATTTTAGGAGTTAGACGACAGATTTGTAAAGATTAATGACATTAGTTAAGTTAGTTATTTACAGAAAGAAGTCTATTGGTTTGCATAAAATATCCCCTTTAATTAACTATTTTTATGGGAAACTATATATCCTTGCTGGAAAAGGAAGCTTTGAAAAAACAAATGTTATAAATTTGGTGAATGAAGTGGAATGGGAAGTAGGAATATTTATATATATCCTTGCTAGAAAAGGAAGCTTTGAAAAAACAAATGTTATTTTTACGTACAGTGCATCTTAACTTTGAGACGTTCATTAATAATTGAAAGCATTGGATCCAAAACACTTGTTTATATGTTTCGAAAAACTTACAAGATAACACCAACAAGACATGCCACTTTGTACCCATGTGCAAGTCATTACATGTGTAATAGAAAAGTTTTATTCTAAATATAAGTCACTTGTAGGTAATTAACTTTTTTTTTTTAATTTTATCTCTATTTAATTTCTATTAGAAACAGAGAAAGAGAAGGGAAACGTGAGAATGATTTGTAAATATAGATTGGCAAAAAAAAAATTAATAAGGGGACCTGTGAATTTTTTTTATCAATTTAATGCATTTTTTTATTAAAATTTAATGCTGCCATTAATTTCAAAAGACTAATGACGATGGTGACGATTGCAGCTTTGTCGCCGGTGATGATGGTGATGAAGGGGAGAGTCACTGGTGACAGAGAAGGTGATGCGATGGTGTTGCATTCATGGTGAAGGAGGTTCTGAAGGTCACGGCTCCTTCTCTGTTCTGAAGGTGGTGGCTCCTCCTCCTTCTTTTGTGATTTCAGTTTAAGATTGGACTTCGTCAACTATTAGTAACCTCTGATAAGGAGAGGAATATTGCTCATACTCGGTGTGACATCCTAAATTTTGGATTTAGGAAATTCAAAGTATTAAATGGAATTAGTTATGGGAAATATGGCCTTAATTATTTTAAAGATAATATGGTGAATTAAATGCATATTTTCCTTTAAATTAAGGATTTATTTCAGGAATTTATCTCATAACTAAGTGTTAGGAGTAAAATAGAAATTTTGCCACCACAAATTCAGAAATGAACAAAGTTGAACCAATGCAAAGCCCAAACACTTCACACACTCAAGCCTAATGACACGATTTTCGTTTTTTTTTTGGTTGGCCCATACACTCATTTAAAACACATGTATACTCCCTTCCTTCCCATTAAACCCAATCCAGCCAAAACACACATTCTCCTCCAATTGCATGACAGCCACGTGTTCTCCTCTGCTCTCATTTTACACGACATCAACTCCTCTCTCCTTCAGCATTCTCATTTCCTCTCAACCATCATGCACACCACTGTCTCTTCACTCATTCACTCTCATCCGATAAACACAACACACACGCACACTTTCTCCAGTCCAGTAGCAACCTCACGTCACACACACCTACACTCCGACCTTCACCTTTCATTCCCTCCTTCCACAGAAACACCGTGAGAAAGCTGAGAATCTAAGTTGTGACTGAGAGAGAGAGAAGCATCGGAGGAAGAAGAAAAAAGTTAGAAACTCACATGCAAGACTCATTTTGGGAACTTAGATGAGTCTCTTGAATGATTTCCATCTGATTTTTGAAGTTACAAAAAAATTTTCTGGTTTGTTGGTGGATGAAAATCATGAATGAGAGAGAGAGAGAGAGAGAGAGATCATAGTAGAGAATCTGGAAAATTCTGATTTCAGAAACAAACAATGTCTAATTTTCAAAAATCTGGGAATGTCTCAGCCATAAATTATCTCGGTGATTATTAACATATGAAAATAGACATATCAAGCTTTAAGTAGGAACTGGAACCACTCCATTTGGAGTTGTATAGTTTAAGATGCGATTTTTTCAAGTTCCCAAAGACACTAAAGGCCTGATTTCTGATTAGTCCGAGAATAATCATATAAGTAGATAATTATGGTTAATCTTTAAGTGATAAGAAGTTAAGAGGTAAAAGTTGTAAGGTTAAGACAACTTTGCTGAACATTTATTTTCCTTGGTTCTAAAGATAAGGTTATGTCCTTAGAGCCATAAGAAGAAGGAAGGAACTTCAAGCAACTCCGAAGGTTGGTGAAAGAGGAACCCGAGGAAGGACAGTAGTCCTTAAATGGTAGTGGACTTACCTTACTTGCATGTATTTGATATTATTGCTTATATGTGTATGTATGATTGCTATACTTGCTTGACTATGTTTAACATACTTGAATGATTAAAGCTCTGTTTAGGATTATGCTATGGCTATGAGTATGATGCATAAAGCATTAAAGCATGCAATAATGTCATTATGTTAACATGAGCTTGTGTAAGGCAAGTATTTCATACATTAACATTTATCTTGCATGCACTGTATTGGCGGTATTGTCTACTACTGAGATTCCTCAGAACCTCACCCTCCACTACCAACCAATAGGCAGGTGAGCACAAGAGAGAAGTGCTGCATAAGGCTCAAGGAGGGAGAATTGGTTGAAGACGGCCCAACAGAAAGATGGTTGAAGAATTGAGGGACAACAGTGATTAATGTGTTTGAATTTGCACTGTCTGTAATGAATGTAAATGTATATAAGGGGTATAAACCCTAAGAATACCCCTGTTATGTAATCAAAGATTTAAGTTTGTATCAGTATAATGAACTATTTCTGATTTTGCCCCACGACTGCATATGAGCTGCATATGATTATGGTCAAGAATGTCGGCACCCTGGTAGGGTGTGACACTCAGAAAGCCATTGAGGAGGCTGCAGAGAAGTGTGCCCAGCTTGTTGTCTTGCCTGTGAGCTCTTAGCATTTCTCACTCAATCAGTTCTTTACTTTCACTACTACAAAAATTGGATATTACTACCCTAAAAAGCGTCCTTATTTAGAAATAGGACGTCCAAAGTGAAGGCGGTGGCATTCTTGTAATTATATTTAAGGAAGTTGAGCCTTCGGCGTCTAAATAAGAAATCAGGACTCCTTAAATTGATTTTTGGTGTCCTGAAATTTTTTCAGAACGTCTAAAATTGTTTCACGCCACAAAAAATATGAGAAATATTTGTTTGACGCCATGGAATTTAATTTTTTTTCAATAAAATTCATTTATGGCGACATACATATATTTCGGGACGTCTTTAATGTGTCAATTTCTACGCGCCCGAATTTTTGTTTGGCGCCAATGATTTTCTTTTAATAGAAATTAGGAAATTTAATAATATTGGCAATTATTAAAATGGCGAGTCGAATGTCGCTATATTTAATAATGGCGATCGAATCAGTCGCCATTATTTATTGGCGAATCGATAGTCGCCATTACGATATAAGCGACGATTCGACTCAGTCGCCATTATTAAAATATTGGCGACGATTCGATTCAGTCGCCAAAAGTGAATATAGGCGTCCGAAATATGATTCAGTCGCCTATATTCAATTTTTTAGGTTAATATACTCGCGCCTCTTCATTTTCCCTCACACACTCATACTCCGACAGAGGCCGCGAAATCCTCTCATACTCACTCTCGTTCCGCTCTTCTCCAAGGCCGTCCCTTTCCTTGCCGTACGTCTCCGCCGTCGTTCTCCTTCGTCTCGTTCTCCTTCGTCTCCTTCGTCTCCGCCGTCGACTCTCCTTCGTTTCGCTCTTCTCCAAGTAAGCTTGTTCGTACGTTACTCTTAAATCTACTATTCCGTCTTGTTATTATTAGTGTGCGTATTTAAAAGGGCAATGTTAATTTGGTCATTCTATAGGTTTTCGTATGAAAGTTGCTTATAGACTAATAAACAACCACATGATTGGGAATAACGAAACTTATACTGGAATCTGACTCCGAAGAGGTCATGCAATTGATCTTAGATGATTTTTGTAGTACATGGAGTAACCTGGTGGGCAGGATTAGGGAAATGCTAGATTGGAATTGGTAATATTCGGATTGACCATCATATTCTATAGGTTTTCATATGCCTTTATTCGTTTTTAACAATTTGCCTTTGATTTATAGTGCCATCAACAACCAGGGAGCACCGAGTGCGGATATTACGTTATGAGTTGGATGCAATACATCGTTAACAGCGGACGTACTCAAGGTTTTCAAAACGTACGTAATCGCTCCGTGATTCTCAAGTTTATTTAATTTTTGTTGTTGTACTTGAGTTGTTAATTATTTCCTTCACTTAATTGGTTTATCTTATACCTTGTTTCCCAATTTACGCTTTTGGGTACTAAGGATCCGTACTCGCAGGATGAGATCGATTCGGTTCGAGACATGATATCTAGATATCTTCTTCAACACATAGCGCCTAGTTAGTAGTGAGCATGATTAATATGTTATTGTGTTAGTGATTCTTTAATTTGCTACTGTTGTTCATTTGTATCTATTTGGTGTTTTGTCTGTACAAAATATGCAATTTTGGTGTTATATATATTCTGTTTATGTATTGTGTTAGTGTGATTCTTGTGTTGCTTGGTGGTTTCTGGCTGATGCAAATTAAAAACTTGGTAGATATCTCATAGTTTGTAGTTTATTTTTTAAAAAAAAAAATTCAACAAAGGCGACCTGATTTTGAAATCAGGTCGCATTTGTTACAATAAGACGACCTAAATAGAAGATCAAGTCGCCTTAATTTCAACAAAGGCGACCTGATTTTGAAATCAGGTCGCCTTTGTTATCATAAGGCGACCTGAATCCAAGATCAGGTTGCCTTATGAACTCATTAAGGCGACCTGATTGAATATAAGGTCGCCTTTAAGGCGAACTCTATATTAATCAGTCTTCTTAAGGGCGACTGATTTGAAATCGTCGCCTTATTTACCTATATAAGGCGACGATCTAAATCAGGTCGCTTATTAAGGCGACGATCTTAAATCAGTCGCTTAATAAGGCGACCTTATTTAGGATCAGTCGCCATTTTGGAAATTTTCCTCTACCCCCTCCAGGACGTCCCTCAGAAAAGGGTCGTTAATTGGGTCTTATTTAGGTCGTTGTTTAGCATTTTTGTAGTAGTGTTTGCATACTTTTCATTTTATTAGTTGTCCTGTTGAAATGTATGCCTGTTGAACTTGATAAAACGTGCGTTCTCTGAAATTTGATTCTTCTGTATGAACTATATGAAATACGCATTCCAATAAGTGTAGTTATAACTTGTCAGGAAATATGGAGTAGTCCCTATTTAAGTGATAGCTTCCCCCTCAACGTCGAGGATATTGATGTTGGTGGTGATGCATCTCCTTCAACTGCCATGCTCTCTGAAGTATCTCGTCTCTTGAAGATCATGATAGTTGGAGGCTCCATACCAGAATGTTATGAAAGCCGAATATACAACACTTGTTGCGTCTTTGGCACTGATGGAAAGCTAAAAGAAAAACATCACAAGGTCTAATTTTTGGCTTTATTTGGATGCCTCATCAATCGAGGGATTACATGTTTAATCATCAAGATATTAGTTCTTTATAAATCACATCTTTTGAGCTCTAACTGGACCTGATCATAGAAATTTTTAGATTTCCTACTTAATTTTTCATAGGAAGCTAGTTTTAAATTTTTATTGAGATCAATTTTATACTGTCGTATTGGCGACCACATGGCATTGTAGTATTGAATTTTAGGAGGGCTCATAGGCGGATCCACATTATGGATAAGGGGGGCAAGTGCCACCTTGAATTTGTCACTTCCATTTTTTTTATTTTTTTTTTTGTTAAAGATGTATTTAGTGCCCCTTGAATTTGTCTCTTCCAAATTTTTGTTGTTGAAGATGTATTTAATAGCATTGATAATGAGGCAATTATGATGGAATTCCAAAAAAATAAGGCCTAGAAGGATGATATTGTAATTATTTTTATTGTAATATACTTTTGTTATTAAAATATATGTATTTGAACTTATTGAGTGCCCACTCTTCGTTGTAATATATGTATTGCATTTCTAATAGCAACTTTTCTAAATGACAGGTTTGTAAAATAACTGCCTCTCTTATTACATCATCAGTATTTACTTGATTTCATGAATATTCTTTTGATATACTTTTCTTTTCTTGTTTATATTCTTTTGTTTTTTAATGCATTTAAAACTTTCCTAAAAAAAAATCAGGGGCGTTGCCCTCGAATCCCCGAATCCGCCACTGGTGCCCCCCTTCATTATTTTTCTAGATCCGCCACTGGGAGGGCTAATGATTGTTCAAATTGCACAGATCTTTCTAGGGATTAGATTGAAATTTTATGGTGTGTGTGACATCACTCAAATGAAGAATTTGCTTTCTTGTGTAATTTCTAATTTGCTTGTGCCACCTCAGATACACCTTTTTGACATTGACATACCTGGGAAGATTACCTTTGTGGAATCAAAAACTCTCACAGCTGGGGAGGCCCCAACCATTGTGGATACATGTCTAACATGTTCTTTCACTTCTCATTTAATCACAATAATGCTTTTCTTGTTATGCTAATGAGAAAGGAACATTCATAGTACAGAACTGATGCTAATGTTGCTGCACAGTTGAAGATGGATGGGAAAAGGGAAATCAAAGTTACACTAATTCTTTTGGTTTAAGTATGAGGTCACTCACGAGAAAGCTTTAAATTTATTCCTTACACTTTCCATAGACCAAATAGCTTGGGGCCACTCCACTCTTGTTTGGCCAATAAGTACTAATTGTATTTAACTTCGCTTTATATTATTATATATAACATTCAAACAGACAGTTTTCTTAGCTATTTGATAGAAGACACAACGATATCAATATGTGTAGAAATTGATAGAAAACACCTAAAATTTGCTGCTAATTTTTTTTTTCTATTGATAATTATGGGTCGAGGTAATTGACCTGATTTCTGCATAAGCACTTACTCAAAGATATCAATATGTGTCAGTTTGAAGAAGTTTTGGCAACCACAGAACATGAAGATGGCAATCATCATAGCAGAAATCGACTATTCAATAATATAGTGTGTCAGTTTGAAGAAGTTTTGGCAACCACAGAACATGAAGATGGCAATCATCATAGCAGAAATCGACTATTCAATAATAGAGCCGAGGAGGTAGTTTATCTACCCTCAACTTTATGCAACTTTATGTATGTGCGTGCGTGTGCATTACTATTTTTTAATCCACATCGATATCTCTGCTTAATTTTAAAGCCGATTGTCATTATTCGTCTAATTTTATGATTTGATTAATCAGATCAAGCCTCTCTTGACAAAAAAACGGCGTGGCGACCTTTATCAGCTGGTTGACTTTCAGAGGTTGAATTCCCAATGATAGGAGCTTGGCATGAGGGATTACAGCTGTGCTGGCTTAAATATTTTTAGACAATAGTCTCTGCTTGGTCTTTGTGGCAGGAATTTGTCATCGGTTGACTGTAACATGTACTATTTGAATAAAGGGAAGAACAAGGAAATCAAGAATAGGAATTCTCTATGGAGATTGTGTTCATATGAGCAGCTGATATAATTTTCAATAAAATATACAAGATTTCACAATTATTTTTGGTTGCTTGATCCCAATCGAAGTTTTAAAAGGCAAATACCTTAACCATTTTTCATGGTCTAATATTGTGGAAAAAATATTAGTCTACTGCATTGATGAAATAGACAAGCCAGAGGATGTGGAGCTGGCCGGCAAGCCGTCTTGGCGATAGCCTTTGGCATTTATGTAAAGCCAGGAAGAGAATATTCTTATGGCATGTACGTAGATGTTAATTTCTATGATCAGGTGGTGAAGATGCAACACATTTTGTCCCCTTGAAATGCTTTCTTGTCCATAGTTTATTTCCCTCCCCTCTTCTTTTGAACCAAAACATAAGGTAAAGTTGTCCATAGAAAAATAATTTCCCTCCCCTCTTTTCCTGAACCAAACAGACCCTAATCGAGCTCCCCTTGTTGCTGTGAAATTTCTGACCTAAATGTTAATGTCAAAATGCTGTAGTTTCGTAGGGACCATTTTGGTATTTTTCAACTGTGTTGTACCAAATTGTCATTTCTAAACTTTGAGGCCCAAACTTCCATTTTAATATTTAATCCAATTTTTTAAGCACCTATAATTAAAAACAATTAAACCAACATCAAATATTCTCAAAAATCAATGATTAAGAGTAATTACAATTATTTTGACAATTTTTCCTTTTTAGTTTTAATTTAATATATTACTCTTATTCTCAATTTATCACAAAAAAGGCATTTTAAGTTTAATAATTATAACAAAATCCCCAAATAAAATATGAAAAAGTAGAATAAAAATAGGGATTTGTCACTTACATATAGGTGGTATAGAGCTGCCATCAAGGTGTGGCGGGACCTAAGGCCATTTGAAGCCAACAAAGCTTTAGAAAAAGAGTGAAATGCATAATTAGTTATATAACTTGTATATTATTTTTCTGTGATTATTCTTGAGGACCTCCATCATGACGATTCTATAAGTTCTCTTCTTGTCTTTCTATGGCCGGCGGGTCGGAAGTTTCAAAGAAAGCAGTGAGGCGTCTTTTACGTACCAGTTCAAATTAAGAAATTTTCAAATGTAAAATTTAATTATTTGCTTTTGATAAAATATTCCCCAGGTTGTGCTCAGCTTACACGATTAAACCCCATCATATCCATGGCCATTCAAGTAGCAGCAACGTCATCCTTTGGCTTTAGTAGCAAAAGCAAGTACGAATACGATATATTCCTGAGTTTCAGAGGCGAAGACACTCGCAAATCCTTCACAGTACATCTGCATGATGCTTTGCGCAAGAAGGGAATCAACGCCTTTATTGATGACAAGCAGCTCGGTAAAGGGGAACGAATCGCACCTGCGCTTCTTAAGGCCATCGAGAGGTCGAGGATTTCAATTATTGTGTTCTCTGAGAACTACGCTACTTCAACTTGGTGCCTTGATGAACTGGCTCACATCATTAAATGCAAGGAGGAGAAGAAGCAGCTGGTTATGCCCATCTTTTATAAGGTGGATCCATTGGATGTTCAATATCAGAGAAATTCCTTTCAGGAAGCCATGGCTGTTCATGAAGATAGGTTCAGAGATGATTTACAGAAAGTGCGCAAATGGAGTTCTGCTTTGTTTGAAGCTGCTAGCTTATCATCAGCATGGCTTTTCCTAGACGGGTAGGTTTTCTTATAGACCATTTTCTGAAAGCCTTCTAGTGATGAAATTTTCAAATAATTACTAGTTTTTTTAAAACATATTTTTATTTAAAAAACATAACTAAAATCACTACATCAATTCGACTATCTTGCTCTGAGCACCGAAGTTGGTTGTGGCCTTGATAATTTAGATATAGTTTTTAAAACGTACGTCTTCGAGAAGATTTTATATTTAATATATATTTTTTTTCATTTTCAATTTAATTGTTTATAGGCTAAAGTATACTTTTAGTTCTTTAAGTTTACATGATGTATACTTTTAGTTCCTTAACTTTATAAAGTATACTTTTAGTCCTATAATTCTAACACCGTTAATTTTGCTGACGGAAAATGCAAACTCAAGTGATAATGGTGTAAAGTTAAGTGATGACTGTGTAATTAAATGCTATTAATATTAAATTTAAAATATGGGTAAATAGAAGAATATATATAATTTGTGTAATTAAATGTTATTAGTCATCACTTAAGTTCGCTGCATCAACGTTTAACGGTGTTAGAATTTTAGGATCAAAAGTATACTTTATAAAGTTAAGGGACCAAAAGTATGCCTTATGTAAAAGTTAAAGGATTAAAAGTATACATTAGCCATGTTTATATTGTTTACTAGTTTGACTTTTTGTTTTTGCATGATTATTTTTGGATTTGCTTAAATGATAAAACTTAGAGAAATCCCATATAAAAAAGGTTGAATTACCTAAATTCTAATTTGGATCATTGAACTTAACAAATTATATCAGGTTATGCGTTATAATTAAGGATTTAAAATTGGGTTAAATTACCTCCATATCCCTTAGTTATTAAAACAACAAAATTGAAAATATAACCCTATTTTTT
The DNA here is from genome assembly GCA_025563575.1 of Acacia pycnantha. Lineage (NCBI taxonomy): Eukaryota > Viridiplantae > Streptophyta > Magnoliopsida > Fabales > Fabaceae > Acacia > Acacia pycnantha. The sequence goes on along the minus strand of JAMWYP010000377.1, from coordinate 274,707 downwards.
TCCCTATCAATTATTTCCTTAGGAAGTACACAAAGCCCAGTTTGTTCTCTGACTTCTTTCCATACATTAATTATACACAATATTCTTTGTTTTTATAATAGGTCAATATTTGGTTTTATAAAATAATGTATTAGAATAAATTGGAATCTATCGTGATGGTATCCGGCCATGTTGAGATCTATTACCTTCTTTCGATATTTATATTTTTATTCAAAATTTTATTACCCAAGTTTAAATTTTGAATCATGTATAATATATATAGATGATGATTTTTATGAAGTTTATTTTTGTTTGATATTTTATTATTTTGCATGTACGTGTTTTTTTATCCGGATTATTTTATGGTTTACTTAAACCGGATCATTTATAGGTTTGAAAGTTGAAATAAATAAAAAATTAGCATAGAGAAAGGATGAAAGGTCGAGAGAGCCTACCTTTGAAGAATCAAAACAAGATTTTATTGAAAAGTATGTGATAAACGACAAAAACAAACGTACAAAAGAAGACATTTAGCATGAATCATCACATGGAACTAAAGCCAGAATTTGTGCTCCTGTAGAGATGAAGTCAAGTTTATTGAAAGGATTGTGAAAGATGCAAATGCTAAGCTGCCTCCTAAACGCTTCCATATCACTGATCATATGGTTGGACTTGAGCCTCGCGTAGAGGAGGTAATGTCAGTTTTGAATAAATCTGATGATCGTGTTTGTATGTTGGGGATCCATGGAACTGGTGGAATTGGCAAAACAACCCTTGCAAAAGCTATTTATAATTCAATCTTTTACCCATTTGAAGGTGCATGTTTTTTGTTTGATGTCAAAGAAAAATCAAAGAAATACAAGGGCATTGTTCATCTACAACAGATACTTCTATCAGAGATTCTTGGAGGGAAGAGGGTGAAGTTTGGTAGTGCTGCTGAAGGAATAACAAAAATAAAACATAGACTCTCACAAAAAAGGGTTTTGTTGGTTCTTGATGATGTTGATGAGGTTGAACAATTAGAACAGCTTGCAGGGCCCTATCAAAATGAAAAGTTTTCAGAGGAATGTGATTATTGGTTTGGTGAGGGAAGCAAGGTCATTATAACAACAAGAAATAAGCAATTGCTAATTTCATGTAATGTTAGAAAAACATATGAAATGAAGAAGCTAAACCAGCTTTACTCTCTTGAACTCTTTTGTTGGCATGCTTTTCGTAAGAGCCAACCTCCAAAAGGCTATAAAAATATGTCGATTCATGTTATAAGGCATGTACAAGGCCTTCCTTTGGCTTTAGAATTAATCGGCTCCAATTTGGCTGCACATAAAAGTATTGAGGAATGGAGATCTATATTGAAGCAATATGATGAGATCCCAGAAAGAACACTTTATCATGTCCTAAAGATAAGCTATGATTTCTTACAAGACGGTGCTAAGAGTATTTTCTTAGATATTGCTTGTTTCTTTAAAGAGGAGAAATTTGAATTGATTGAAGCAATATTAAAAGCTTGTGATTGTGGGGCAAGGTTCTATATTGAAGTTCTTGTTGAAAAATCTCTGATAACTATTGATGATAATGGTTTTTTGTACATGCATGATATGATACAACAAATGGGTAGAGAGATAGTTAGGCAAGAAGCACCATCGGATCCTAGCAAATGCAGTAGATTATGGTATTATAATGATGTTCTCAAAGTACTACATGAAAATTTAGTAAGATTCTAAATCTTATTTTCTCTTTCTTATTCATGTACTATTCACAATAAATTAATCGTCTGATTTGGCCATATCTAACATTGATACATCTTTGGGCTTGAATTACAGGGAGGCAACAATATTGAAGGAATAATACTTGATCCACCTCAACAAGAAGTGGTGAACTGTAATGGTTTAGTCTTTGAGAAAATGAATAATCTTAGAATTATCATTGTTCGCAATACCCAATTTTTAACATGCCCTGAATATCTTCCCAATAGTTTAATATTACTTGATTGGCAAGGGTATCCTTCTATGAATTTACCACCCAAATTTTCTCCTCCAAAACTAGTTTGCCTCAAGATATACGGAAGTCCTTTCAGCTTGGATAAACCATTTGAGGTACATCTTTTCACTCTTTATTCTTCACTCAAATTTCTTTAGCTGTAATTTGGTTCTATCTTAAAAACACGATTATTCGTCAAAGCCTTGTTCCCTACGATTATTGAATCAGCTCACTCATTTACAACCTAATCAATAAGATCCTCACCTCTAAAAGTTACTCAATTTATAATCCTACTCTCATCCAAGTTATATTAATTTTTCTTTTGCGAAAGATATTGACCTCCTTTCACTTTCATTTACATATTTTATAAAGGGTTAAGTAACAAATCCACCCTGAAAATATAGGTCCAGGAGCAATGATGCCTTGAAATTTTTTTTTTCTCAATAATTCCCCAGAAGTTTTAAAAAGTAGTAATGTGGCCTTATTCTGTTAAGAAACTAACGTTAGACTGTTACAAAATTGATGTTGACCATTAACTTTTTAACGGAAATGGGCAAAATTGCTATGTTTTGAAACTTCTGTGGCAACATTGAGACAAGAAAAACTTTCTGGGCAACATTGCTCCTCAGTAAAAACTTTTGAGGTAAATTTGCTACTTAACCCTTCTATAAAATATAAAGGAAGAACTTTCATTCAAACATTTTTTGTGTTATTACCAAAAAAACATTTTTAATGTTATGCCATGGTAATCAAATTTAATTCCATTATATTTTATATCATTAGATTCTATTTCATTCCAACTCTTTTATTTGATCCAAAAAGATAGAATATCTCTAACTAGTTACCGTTAATTAAGCAATCTTATTTTTGTTTTGCAGAAGTTTGAATATTTGACATATTTGGATTTCTCAGACTGTGAATTCATAACTGAAGTACCTGACATGTCTCAATTTGAAAATCTAAAAACATTGACCTTTCGTGGATGTCACAATCTAATCAAAGTTCATGATTCAGTGGGATCTCTTTGTAAGCTTGTTGAATTAGATGTTAGTAAATGCATCAAACTTATAAGCTTTCCACATGAAATCAATATGCCATCTCTTCAAGAGCTTAATCTGAATAATTGCGAGAGTCTTGGCTACTTCCCACATATCGTGGGAAACATGGATCCACTTAAGTATGTTTATGCAGAAGGCAGTGCTATTAATGAGCTCCCATCTTCTATTGGAAATCTTCCAAGGCTTGACAATTTAAGTTTAAGATACTGCAAAAATCTTAGGGAGCTTCCAAACAGCTTATTGAAATTGCATAATCTTGGAGTGCTTCTATTAGGAGGTCTAAAATCTCATGGAAGAAAATCATTGAAGAAATTAATGAAAGAGAGCCAACCACCAATTGTTAGCTGTATGAACATAGATCGCTTGGATCTCCATAATTGTGGTCTATTGGATGAAGATGTTGAACTAATTCTGAAATGTTTTCAGAATGTGAGAGATTTAAATCTATCAGGGAATGATTTTGTGTCCCTTCCAAATTGCATTAAGGAATGTGTCCATTTGTGGAAACTAGAAGTGAGTAAATGCAAGAGACTTAGAGATATACCAGAGCTGCCATCAAGTTTAGGGGACATAACGGCAGAGAATTGCACGTCATTAACTACTGAGTCTTCTGGCCATTTATGGGCTCAGGTTTCTCACATGCTTTTCTCCTATTTTTTTATTCTAAAGTTTATTTTTAGAAAGTAAGAGCAGTAATTAGGTATTAGAAGGACCTGATATATTTTTATAAATGGAAAGTACTAGTATTCTGCAAGATTTCATATATGGAAAGCACCGATACACGAATTATGTCATTTTGGCAAATAAAATTTTAAAACATGGATTTTTCACAATTTTCTCACAGTAACTAAGATAGTTATTGGTAAATTTCATATGCCATGTTCATTTCTCAAGTTTCTCGTAAACAATCATATATTTATTTCTTGTCCAATGACCAATTTGTTATCCAGTCTTATTAGTAATTTCTGTTCTTAAATGAATTTTAATATCGTCATTCTCTTCTGTCTCCCTATTCATAAATTAATGAACAAGTCAATATATTTTTTAGCTGAACTTTTCTGCTCACATGTCACTGATTAATTAGTCATTGTCACTGTTTTCCCTTACAAGATAATACATTCACTGTAAAATTAGGGTTTGGCATGTGAAATCTGAAATCTGATACCGCCTACTGTTTTTATAACTTAGGCCATAAATAGCAACCGCTTGGCAATCTGGATGCCGGCAACAACATACCCTGATTGGTTCGACCAATACTGTGAAGGAGGCACATTGTGTTTTCATGTTCGTGGCAAAAATTTCCCTCGTGTTGTCGTCGCATTTGAGACAGGGAAGGCCAACAGAAGTAAGAGAGAAAGCTTTCATGATTTTATGAGCATCAATGGTAGCACCAAAATGCCATGGATGCAAAGTGATTTTTCTATTGAAGCTGAAGGAGGCCGTGTTTTGGTTTCTCCTGGCAAACAAGGGCATGTGTTTGTTGGTGATGTACTAGGTGAATTTACAGAAGAAGAGTTGGAGGGACTTAATAATAAGTGTCTTGAATTGGATTGGAATGATGTGGAAATACAAGTTACATGTCGCACACAAGATATAGACATAGTTAACTGTGGGATTTATGTTGATAAGAAACAAACAAACATGGAGAATGTGCAGTTCAAGTCTCCTTTGATTTCAAGAACTTCATCGAAACGAAGAGCGATAGGTTCTCCTCCTGATGAACCACCCAAGAAGTTGCTGAGAAAGCTCAAGACTATTGATAAAGGAATTAGGATCAATAATACAAAGAGAAGAACAAGGTGGGCCTCTTCTTCCTACTAATTATCGTTTCATGACTTATAATTTTATTATTCTTAATTTTGTTTCCCATTCATGTGTTGTAGGAGAACTAAGCCACGCCGAAATTTTTATTCACGGAACAAGAAGATACTTTTTCCCATGGGCAAGCATCTTTGGAGATTTTTCTGTTGTTAGGTATCAAATATTACAATTGCTTATTTACGAACTGTTTATCAATTCCAATGTGACGATTAGTTTGATCATTTTTATGGGCTAATGGGGGTAATTATAGTGAGTTGGTTATATACGTTGATGATGGAAATAATATGTTATATTTTAGGGTTTTATGCCTAAAGTATGCGCCAGGAGAATTTTTCAGTTTTAATATGTTGTCTCGAAGTCTCAGCGCATGATGTTTCTCCGTTAAAACCATAACGGTCAACTAACGGTCAACATTAGGGTTTTTAATGGAGCAACAAATTTGCACTAAAACTTAAGCAAAATTGTTCGAACGCTACTTTAGGAACAAAATTAAGACTTAACCCTATATTTTATGATTCATTAATAGAATTTATCATAGAGTCTTGGTAGAATTTTAGAAATAGTTCATTTTATTATCATGCCATGGGAATCCACATGCCCATAACCTCCAGAAAATGTTCTTTAATTTCATTTTTACTGATACTGTATTTCATATATAGGTACCAAACATATTATGTTTACTATTTATTCGATGGTAATGTCTCAAAACCTCCAATTTTTCACATCGATTTAACTTTTTCCTATTGGAGTTTATATATCACTAGTATTTATTTTTTGATGCATATTAGTAGTATTTATTTAATATACATTTAATTAATATATTATAAATACAAAATAAAGATATAAAAATTTAATAAAAATAAAGCCAATTGACAGATTAGATCATATGTATTTTTTTTAGTTCGAAATCATTTTTTATCCTCCAGTTTAATTTCAGTGATATACATACATGTATGTATATTGATGGTAAGATACACTATTTGTAGATATGAAAAGCGTGCCTCATTTTAGATAGTGTTAAAATTCTGGAAGACATCGTAATGGGCTTGGCTTTTACGTGGCATTGAGTGGTGAATGCCTTTTGAGTGGTAAATGAAATGCAAAAGGGAATAATATATTATTAAATATTCTGTATTTTATGTTCAGTCTTTTCACTCTTTGCTAGCCGTAGAGATCTGTTTCTCCTTTTCCATTGCCGTGTCTTCTCACTTATAGCTACAAGTACTCTGCATCATTCGTCAATATGTCGAAATGTGAATCAATTCAAGCTGACATGAAATGTATAGCTAATGAACTGGAAGAGTGGCCTTGTTACTTGGTAAATTAAAATTGCTAAAATGAAATGAAATGTAGTGAAATACCTATTCAAAAATTCGGAATGAGCTAAAAGAGTGACCTTGGTAAACTAAAATTGGTAATAACTAATGAAAAGTAGTTAACTTATAGGGTTTATAGGTAAGGTGAAAAAATGCACATGTGCTTTGTTCTAAGGAGCGCTCAACACCAAGTGTTTTTTTTAGATGCAAAAGTGCACATATGGTTACAAATTAGGTGCAAAAATATATCGTTTGACCGTTAAGTTTGACTTTGACTTTTTTTACCGATCGAACGATGATATGGCTTTCAAAGGTTCAAAATACACATGTGTTTTGACAAAAAGAGCGTCCAACACTAAGTTTTTTTTTTAATTTAATAATTTTATTTCAATTAAAGGAAAATTATTTCTTTAAGTATAATTCATGGAAGGCCAAATTTTTTATTTCCATAAATTTTTTTAAATCCTTATTAAATTTTATAATTAATAATTAATAAATGAGTATTCATGCATTTGAAATTTCATATTATAAATACTATATTTAATTAAAAATAATTTTAATTGTTTGATTAACTAAACTCTATAGACTGTTTCAAAGTAAATAAATTATTTTTTTATAGAATAAATGAATTTTTTTTAACTATTTATTTTTCAAAAATTAAAATAATTTTAAGTAAATATATTATTTATAATATCAAATTTTAATTGCATAAATACTCATTTATCAATTATTAATTAGAAAATTTAATAAGGATTTTAAAAAAGAAAAGAAAATAAATTATGGAAATAAATTTTTTCCGTTTTTACCAAATGAATAAATCCCCTTCTCAAAATGATAAATCAGAAAAAAAAAAAAATTGGCCTTCCAAGAATTATACCTAGAGAAATAATAATTTTCCTTTAATTGAAATAAAATTATTAAATTAAAAACACTTTGTTGGCGCCCTTTAAAAAAGCACATGTGTATTTTTGCCTTTAAAGCCACGTCATGGAAAAAAAAGTCAAACTTGACGTTCAAAGTCAAACTTAATGGTTAAACGGTATTATTTTTGCACCTAATTTGTAACCACATAAATTTTGCACCTAAAAACACTTGGTGTTAGTTTTTATCCCTAAAAGACAGGTGCATTTTTGACTTAAACCTAACTTATATACAAAAGTTGGGAATGAGTTAAAAGAGTCACATTGTTTCTTGGTAAATGAAAGTTGATAAAATCTAATGAAATTGATTGAATACCTACTTAAAAATTGGGAATGAGGTGGAGTCAGAGTTAAGGAGGCAACTTATAAACGTTTTTGTATTATAATGTTAACAACGTTTTGTAGCTCAGTGGTCGCTTATAATTTTGGGATGCAATAGTTGTGGGTTCACATTCCACATTCACCACTTGCCCTACAATATTCTAGTTGCCGGCAGCTCAAAAGAGATTTTCTTGAGATTTTAAGAGATGTCAATTTGGATGCATCATTTGTGGGATTTCAACTTAGAATAGAAGTTTTTAAACTTAGGAAAGAAGCAATAATAAATAATAATGGGAAGTTTTCTCATATAAAAAATAAATAAACAATTCAGATTTATCATCATTAATATTCTTTTCTTTTCTTTTCATTGATAGGAACAATACTATTTTAGAAGTTTTGGGAGGAGGCAATATATGCCTATAGACGACAACACAAGAGCTCATAATTTCAATATACTACAAAAAGCAAAAATGGTGTCTAAAAAAGTCCATTTTTCAAAAAGGGAAGTAAAAATAAAGGCGGTGACATTTTTATAATTCTATGGAGGAATTTTGAAAATATTGGACCTGAACAAATGTCCAATCTTAATAAAGCAAAAGGCTTTCTGAAACACCAAAAGTATATTTTAGACAGCCCATTACTTAACCAAAAAAAAAAAAATCACATCCACGAAACGTGACATGTCCGGATTAGTCAGAAGTTCTGAATTACAGATGAGAAAAAAACAGTGATCTAGCTTGGATTTCCAAAAAAAAAAAAAAACCATTGGTCTCCGTTCCATGGGAGCAATTTGAATTGTGGCTCCGTGAAAATTTGAATTCCAAATCATGAATCAATAAATTTGTGAAAATTTTGCAGTACGATGATGGTGATATCTCCTTCTTCTGAGCAAGCATGCAAGTCCTTTCATGAGTCAATAAAATCCCCACCGTACTTCTTCACCATTTTCACAACAAGGGTTCCTCTGCATTTTGAGGTGTACGCGGATGAGAACAGATGAGGGAAGGCAAGTGGGAAGCTTTTGTAAATCTTTTGGTTGTGAGTCTGGAAATTAAACTTCTGGATGCTTATGTTTCCAGTACGATGCTTCCCTCTCTCTCTCTCTGCTTTTCAGTCCTCTTTTGTTTTTTGGCATATTCTCATTTTGCTTGCTCACCTTCAATAGTAGTTATTCCATCATTATTTTTCAACTCATAAACTTACTGCCTGATGTGACTATTTAAGAATTGAGGGAAATAAGTTTTGGAGGCATTGGACAAGTAATGCTCTGATCTGTTGATTTCTGCACAAGTTCTTTATATGAAGGATCGTTTTTACATTTTCGATACGGAATGTTTTCCCTTAAAGTGCCTCTTTAAGACTAAAATATGTTATTTTTTTCCTAAAATTTATTTCTTTATGCTACAGAGGTCAAACTAGAATGTGGCTGATTTTTTTTTTTTTTTTTTTTTTAAATGCATATGCTGCAAATATCTGTTTCTTGAAGTGTAATGCCTTTTATTAATATTGCTAATGCTATTTATCTTAGGTTGGAAGAATAAAACAGAGGAGGGGTTATAAAGAGCAGTGGCCTTGGAAACATAAAAAATCTGCACAGATGAAAATGGAAACAACAAGGGTGATGCTTGTCTTGCCTATGAATATCCCTCTGCTGCCCATGCTGCTGGCTGTTTTTACAATAGCACTATGCATATGTATATATACCTATAAACAAGAAATTCCTCATAATAATGTATATATCTATACTACTAGTTGAGAAACCAGTGTAAAATGACCTTTTTAACCTATATATATTAAAGACGATTTATGCACTAGTAGATACTTGGTTATTGTTCTAGTGTAGAATACGGATGTCCGACTAAGTGAATGGGTGGTGCTTTGATGTTGGATCAAAGGTCTCTTCACGGGTGCTTATGAGGGAAGCATACGGTCAGAGTGGGATCATTGTACACAACCGGGCTCTTCGCCCAAGGAGTGGGGTGTGTGCACGGTGTGGCTGTAGGTAAATAGTTCGGGGTTAGAACGTGTGTGCCTTAAGTCTCTATCTCGGTATTTATAGAGCATACTTGGATGCACTTTGGCGTGATATCCGGCGCATGATCCAAACCGCCTTACCATGTGCGATGGTGCTCCTATATTACCGGGGTAGTTGAGATCCTCTTGGGTAGTAGGTGCGGCGTATTGTGCCCATCCGTTGTTGGGCCTTGTCGCCATTGGGCTTAATGTCGGTCCGCAATGTGATTGCCCCCTGCCCGGTAGTTCAAAGTTTTGGACTGGCCGGGTGTATGATGTCTGCATGGGTCACCCGAGGTATTGCTCGTCCCCTAAAGTGGTATCATCGCAAGGTCCCTGAGCGAGGTGGCATCCTCGTGTCTCATGAAGTGTCATGATGACGATCTATGGCTTGAGGACTCACCGTGGTACCGACGGCCAAAAAAGGGGGACCGAGGTAATAAGCTCGGGCCTAGGAATTCCGTGGTGAGAACCGGCGACCTAAGGGTTCGAGGTGGTAGACATGGGGCCAAGCGTGATTTCGCCGAATCATAGTCACAGGTGGTAGCCCGACGTTTGAAGACTCGGGGTGGTTGGTATGGCCACGGCGTGACTCTTAGGGGAATCTCCCACGACTCACGTCATGATTGCCTATGACACCGGCTTTCGTGGATTGGAGACGGGTCTCGTCTATCATGCCTCGCCCTCGGGGTTCCGTGCGCATTTAATGCGCCCGAGGCACGTCATACGTCACCTCTACTTTACGGGAAGAAAAGTCGCCTCGCCCCGATGGTTGAGTTGCTTTTTCAAAACTTCCCTCCTCCTTCTTTACGTTATATGCACTTGAGACTCTTTGTCTCATTTCCACACTCCACTCTCTGCATACAAACCTCTCTGCGCGAAGGATTCTCTCCGTTGGCTCAAGATTCTTTTTCCGTTTGCCTAGAAAACGCTCCATACTTCCTTCTTCTTGCACTTTACGGTCTTCGATTCTAAAGGTAGATTGCTCTTCCTTCGGTTTGAAAACTTTGCTTTATTGTTATCGTTTTGGTTTTCCGCTTCTTCTCTCTTCTTCGTCAGTGCATTCCAGGGCTTCGGGTTTTTGGGTTTTCGGGTTGGTGGAGTTGGTGTTTCGAGTGAAGTGTTGGTGAATAGCGCTATCGAACCCGTAGGTTTTGTTCGGGAGTCATTGATTTTCTTAGTTTTCCACGTTTGGTCTCTTCCCTTTCTTATTATCCCCCGTGATAATTGTATAGGTTTGAGCCTTTGATGGATAGGGGAAGCACCCAATGTCTTCAAATCAACCTTTAGATCGGCCCGGCGATGAGGCCCGCGAGACCGTTATCCTCATTCACCTTGCCCCTTCTCGCCTTCACCCAAACGGGTGGGCTTATCGCGGCATTCAAACATCTCTCGCGATTCGATGGAGCTTGCCATCCCTTGCACCGCCACCCTTTTCCTTTATTTCTTTAGTCCTTTTACCCTCGCTCGGGTAAGGAGCCATTTGCTGAAGGGCTGACTTCTCTCGGGAGCGAACGCTTAAAACTTTTCTCCTCTTTCTCTCGATTCCTTCAAGCATTTTAAGAATGCTTTCTTCAAAGTGGTTGCCGATTCTTTGGCGAGCAACCTTGGTTCTGAAGGGCCCCGAAGGTCTCGATGTAGAGTGGCGTTCTCCCTCTCTTGGACCTCCGAACATCACAAACACACCTCTTCCTCTTATCAATTTGTTGCCAAAGACCCGAACGAGGAGGAGAAGGTGCGAGGTAGCTCTACTGTCTTCTTACATTGCCGAGAACGGGGTAAAGAACGCGGCCTTCTATTTCAAGAAAGCCGGCGTGGGGTCCGAATTGGCTTCCGATCTCGACCATATTTATTTTAGTTCTTCCGTTTATCAAATGCTACTTTTGACTTTTCTCGTGAACCGAGATTCGGCATTTTCTTTCATTTTTTATAGATCCAAGTTCCATGGAACTAAATCCGGACTACCTTGTCTACGTGAGGCCGAGAGGGCGGGGCGCCGAGCAGAGACGGCGCCTCGGAGCGGGCCACTACGGAGGCCCGAGAAAAGAAGACCGGTGCCGCTTTGTAGCCCCCAAGGCATCGACGGCTAAAAGGGCGAAGGTTGGGTAGAAGGTTCCTTCGTCCACCCCTTTATCTCGCTATCCTTTGGTGCGGCTCCTTTAGTGGCCAACCTTTCATCGGCCGACAAGGGAAGGAGGTGGTTACCTCCCAGGCTCGCCGTGTCCCCCGTCTCCGCCCGGATCTCAACTGTCCCTCTTCGTCCTGGAGGTCTCCAACGTAGTCGGGCTGGGAGGGTAGCGTCTCGGAAGAACTCGGCATGGCCATCTTTCCGCCGCGTCGGTTTGAGCCCTCAACCTCTTTTCGCCGTGGATGAACGTGAAGTACAAGACGTTCACGGTGGTCTCGCAAAGCCCTCGGATTGTCTCGGGCCTATCTCCACCTCCATGGGTATTATGTAAGGGCTACAGTGAAGCCCGAAATCGGAATATGAGCCTTGGAGATGGGTGAAGAAAAGGCCAAGAGTTTGGAGGGGGAGAAGAAGGTGGTCGAGGAGGAATGGGCTCGCTTGAAGGAGGAAGTGGAAAGCTCCCGGAAGCCAGCGAAAAGGAAACGATGACCTCTTGCTTACTCATGCCGCTCCGACGCGGTAAACTCGATTTGGCCAAGGTACATTCGTCTCATTCCCTTAGCGTGGACGCCGTGAAGACTCTCACGCGAGCGGCGCGGTGAGTTATTCGCGGAACTAGAGGGATCCGGTGCCTGGATGAGGAGAAGAAGGCCCATCAAGGCGGCGGATGCGGTGAGGAAGGCCGCGACGGCTTGTTTCAATATGGCCCTCCCCGCATCGAATATCTCAATCCGGAGTAAAGCTAAACCTTACCGGTTATGACTACCGCTCCTTCTTTAGGGTTGGTGTTCTTATTCCGCCGCCACCGCCTCCTGAAGACGAGTCCGAATCGCTTGCGGAAGACGACCAAGTAGGGAAGGTCGGGAGGAGATTTCATATGCGGTCGAGCCCGAGGGCGATGGGCGTCTATGGACGAGGCGGCCCTCAAGTTGAAAGTTGTTTTTCTTTTTCCTTTTGTTAGGTGTATGATGCCGGCTTTGTAATAGTTTGTAGCTCAAACTTTTATTTTATGAATGAAAAAGCAATTAAGTATTCCATTACGCATTTTAACTTTATGCCTCAACAACATGTCGTTATGATCTAGACCTAGCTGGGGTCTTAAGTAATTAGAGTCTCGCTAGTACTCTTCTCGGTGTAAGCGACGAGTGTATAAGTAGGGGTTTTAAAGTTAACCGCCCTACGAGGTTCTGGAGTCGTTTTCCAGTATCTTAACCATAGAAAGGGCAAACCGTCACATGCTTTCCGTGGTCGAATGGACACTCGCTTAAATATTTTGACTGATCAAGGTTCGGCATGACAATTCGCCTTCTTATCTAGGTGTCAATTTCGATGCATCAAAATATTTACAAGGGCGATGACGACGGCCTCGTGTAGTTTTTAAATAGAATTTGGTTAGCCACAGTGTTGAATCATTTCATATGGAAAGGACTATGATCGGGTCGGGTGACCCTAGACTTGATTCGATTAGGTAAATAGCAACTCATTAAGTATTCTTGAAATTGAACTTTGGTTAGGGCACCATTTATTAATTTAAGAAATGATTTGCTCTAACGAGCTAACAACTTGAAACGAAAAGTTGCACAAATGAAATGACTCGAAACCAAACTAGAATGGAAATAATTAAAGCGAAAACTAACTCGATTTGGATAGTCTGTCTTGGGACGCCGAGCCTCGACCAAGCCTAGCTGTAGTAGACTCTCAATTTGTCGGCATTCCATGTCCTCTTAATAGGTTTTCTTGCCGGGGTTTCGAGAATATAGACTCCTTTGTCAAGCTTCTCCTTAACCGTGCAGGCCATCCCGGTTGCGGCCGGCTTGTCATCTTTGGCGTTTTGTTGCGGCCGGCCCTCCGGAGGACTAGGTCACCCGGTCGAATGTCCGGGGCCTAACCTTTCGATTTTACTTGACTGCGATGAGTTGCTTGGCCGCCATGTCTCGGCAGTGTGCCGTGGTCTTGACCTCATCCACCAACTCCAGCTCAGTTGCCGGAGCCTTGGAATTTGATCCTTCCCCTTCCTCCAGGATTCTCAGTCTTCTCCATGATGGATGGCCTATCTCGGCTTGGAATTATGGCCTCGCATCCGTAGGTCATGCGGAAGGGAGTTTCTTGGGTAGCCGACTGCATTGTGGTTCGGTAACCCCATAACACGTTGTAGAGCTGTTCGACCCAACTGGTGTCGGCGTCCTCCATCTTTTTCCTTAGGCCGTCCAGGATTACCTTATTCGCCGCCTCGGCTTGACCGTTTGATTGAGGGTGTTCGACAGAGGCGAAGTGGTGTGTGACTCCGTGGTCGACCATCATGTCCTGGAAGTTCTTGTCAGTGAACTGGGTGCCATTGTCGGTCACGACCTCGGCCGGGACTCCTGGGAGTCGGTGAAAACCGTAACTCTTTGGGCTCCGAGATCCTTAGCCTGTTGGAGCCCGGCCAGTAGTGCTTCGTACTCGGCCTGATTGTTTGATGTCGGAAAGTTTAGCTGTAGGGAATGTTCAATTGCAATTCCTTCTGGGCTTTCTATGATTACTCCGGCCCCACTCCCTTGGAGTTGGAGGATCCGTCGACAAATACTTTCCAGAGGTCTAAGTTGCCGACATCCTTATTAATCGGGGTCAGCTCCCGGAGGAAGTCGACCAATGCTTGTGACTTAATGGCATGCCGGGCTTCATAAGTGATGTCGAACTCAGATAATTCTATGGCCCAACTGATCATCACACCCGCCGGAGTCGGGTTTATGTAGCACCTGCTTGAATCGGTGGACCGGTCCGAACCACGATTTTGTGAGCTTGGAAATACGGGCGAGCCTTCTCGCCGTTGTCGGTATGGAGAAAGCCAATTTTCCGGCTTACGGTATCTCGGCTCGAACTACTGCGGGACTTTGCTCACAAAGTAAATGGGTTCCCGACCGTTCTGCTTCTCGAACTAAGGCCGAGACTTACTGCTTCTTCCAGGCCGAGAGGTAGAGGAACGAGTTTCTGAGTGAGGTTTTGATAGAACCGGAGGAGTTGCCAAGCATTATTTGATCTTTCCGAATGCGGTGTCACACTCCGCGCTCCAGTCCCCTGTTGTCTCCTTTTTCAACAACTTGAAGAAGGGTAAGGCGTTCTCTGCCGACTGGGCAAGAACCGGCGATCCGATCCTCGAAAACCTTGTTCATCATCCTCGATACATTGCCCCGGCGTTCTTTAAGGTGAACGACATAACGTTATAACAGTAATTTCCTTTTTCTGTAATGAAGGTCGTGGCCTCGCGATTGTCGGGGTGCATGGCGATCTGGTTGTACCCCGAGTAGGCATCCATGAAAGACAACAATTGGAATCCGGATGAGTTATCCATAAGTTGGTCGATGTTAGGCATTGGATAGGCTTCTTTTGGGCATGCCTTATTCAAATTTGTGTAGTCTGTGCATACCCTCCACTTATCATTTGGTTTCAGAACCATGACCACGTTGGAAAGCCATGTGGTGTATTGTATTTCTCTGATGAAATCGGCCTCCAACAATTCGTCCACGTGTTTTCAAGCGCCACTTGCCAATCTGGTGCCCTTTTTCTTTTCTTCTGGGCCACTGGATTCGACTCCGGCCGAATAGCCAATCTGTGACAACAAAACTCGGGGTCGATCCCAGGTATTTCGGCCGGGCTCCAAGCAAAAATGTCTCTGTTTATTGCTAGGAATTCCTCGAGCCTTATTCTCGGAGTCCGGCTCAACGTTACGCCTATCTTCGTTATTTGGTGCGGCCGTCTCCGACGATGAGATCTTCCAACTGTCCCTCACGGTTCCGGGCAAGGGACCTCGGGCTCGTCTCGTAAGTTCAACTCTACCATATTAACTTGGATGGTTGCGTTGCCTCTCTTCTCGGCCCTTTGAATGGGGCGGGATATCCCGAGGTTGGGAAATGGGTGGTACTGGTTTTCACCTTCCTTGATCGTCTCAAAGTAGCATTGCGAGATTCCTTCGATCGCCCTTGTTGGTGAGGACTCGATTGGTGTTACTCACCATTTTTATCTTCGATGCTTGGTAGACACCGCATATCCCACTTGTGGATGGTCGTCCTTCCCAATATTATATTGTACGGAGAGAGGGAATTCGGCCACAATAAACCTTACCGGTCTGTCTTGAAGCCTTCCTTCGTTCCCAGAGTCAGTCGGAGGTCGATGTACCCCTTCGGAGGGGAGAGTTCTCCATTAAAACCGACTAGGGTTGTTTTGCATGCCTTTAGATCTTCCTTATCCAGATTCATCCTCTTGAAGGCGTCCCGGATAATGATATCGGCCGAGCTTCCGGTGTCTATGAATATTCTTTTAACTCTGGTGACTAAGGTTCCGTGATTACCAGGCCGTCCTG
This sequence comes from Acacia pycnantha, assembly GCA_025563575.1. Classification (NCBI taxonomy): domain Eukaryota; kingdom Viridiplantae; phylum Streptophyta; class Magnoliopsida; order Fabales; family Fabaceae; genus Acacia; species Acacia pycnantha. The sequence continues at coordinate 258,832 of JAMWYP010000377.1, read as the reverse complement.
ATGACCGGGTACCACGTCCTTCATATCTTCCTTTGTGAAGAGGAGCTGAGGTCGTTCCACCTTATTCGTCGTATCCGGGTCTTCCTTGAATTTAGGTCGGTCCCTTACTGAAAGGACCTCCTTTAGGTATTTCCTTGGCTCGCCGTGTCTCCTCCTCCGCCAAAGGCTCCACCGATCACGTTGCAATCAAACTCGGCCTCGGGAAATTCATCTTCCTCGGACCCGGCCTCACCGTTTATCATCTTTTCTCCTCTCGGGGACGGGAGTACATCCCGTTGGTCGCCCATTTCGCTTCTCTCTTTTCCGCCCTTACGTTTTGATCACGTATTGGCGCAATTTTCCTTCCACGGCGAATTTTTCAATGGCGTCCGGAGCTCATAGCACTGGTCCGTGGTGTGCCCGGACCATCGTGAAAAGCACGAAGCGAGTCCGGGTCCGTATCTTGGCTCGTTTTCGAGGGCCGAGGCCTCTCAATCTCGCATCTCGGTCGATGCCATTTCCCTCCATAACTGGGAGCGAGAGACGTTCGAGAGGGTGTATTTGTCATACTTACCCTTCAACTCCGGCTTTACACTAGGGGCTTATTGTGCGGATCCTACCACGACGATCTTGCTTTCAACCCTCGGATTGGTTTCTATCCCTTGGCGGGGTACTCTGTCAGGGTCTCTTCGAGGAACGTTTCCTAAGCGCATTTGCTCCACCTCAAGGTACTTCTTTGGCCGAGTTATGAAATCATTAAGATTTTTAGTGGTTCCTTAAAGAATGATTCGGCCGATCGTGAGTCTCTATCTAGGCCGTCGGCTCAAAGGTGAACGTGTACATCCTCCTTTAACCCGCGCACTGCAGGCCGCGTGTTTAAAGCAATCCAAGTAACTTTGGAGTGTTTCGCCAGGGTTCTTGTCTAATCTTGGACAAGGTGTCTTGGGACTTCGGTTGTCGTTTACTAGTCGCAAAGTGCGGCTCGAAGGCCTCGGCTAAATCATCAAATTTATGAACCGACCCCACAAGCGAGTGTGGAGCCACTTTAACGCTGGTCCCTTAAGGGTTGTGGCGAAGATCCGAGTCATGATGGGTTCCCCAAGGCCTCTTACGAACATGACCACCTCAAAGTCTTCCAGGTGAGTTGTCGGGTCTTGAGAGCCGTCATATTTTGTTAATTCGGTGAGATTTAGCTTCCCAGGAAACGAACGTTGAGGATTTCGTTGGAGAAAGGGCCGTTGTCAAGTTTGCCAGACGTACCTTCTCCGTCGATACCGGTGGGAGGAGGCTGGGGTGACTGTCACCGGGTTGACTTCCCCTTTTTGAGTCCTTGCTTGAGGAAGTCGGCTTCTTATTTTGGCCGGTTTACGTCTCTGCGTGTTTTTGTGCTTACGCGAGCTGTCACCTTCCTGATCCTTTTCCCAGGTCTTATCCTCCTTGTCTTCGTTGGAGGAGGCAGAATCCCTTGTCTTGAGACGCTTTTCCAATCGTTTGGAGCCGGAGGGTGTGCCGCTTGTCCATATTCTCCATACGCCTCATCATCGCGGCCAACAAATTTTGGATGAAGAGAGTATCGGGATTGGTGAGTGGGATCTACGTGTTAACGGCCGGGTTCGAGTTACGAGGTTGATGGCTATGATTATGCGGGCCGAGGACTCCGTGTCGACGGGTTGTCTTCCAAATGTCCATTATTGTTGGGGATGACAAGTTCTTCTAGTTGTTGCTCAGACTATGATAGCCCGGTCTTCTTCGTCACGCCGTTGTCCCAGGGAGGGTTGGTGTTGCTCGAAGTCTTTGTGGTTGCCGAGGTGGTTGACGCTTATCTCTTTGGTCGAACCATCTCCGAGTTGTTTCGCTTGAACTACGGGTGTTAACCCTCATTGGTCACGGAATCGAAATTTACCAATCCCACGGTCGGCGCCACTTTGTTCTAGTGTAGAACACGAGATGTGCAACCAAGTGAATGGGCTGGTGCTTTGATGTTGGATCAAAGGTCTCTTCCTGGGTGCTTACGGGGGAAGCACACAGTCAGAGGTGGGATCACTGTACACAGCCAGTCTCTTCGCCAAGGGAGTGGGGTGTGTGCACGGTGTATTTGTAGGTAAATAGTTCGGGGTTAGAACGTGTGTACCTTAGGTCTCTATTGGTATTTATAGAGCATACTTGGATCGCAGCGTGATATGCGGCGCATAATCTGCGCGCCTTACCATGTGTGGTGGTGCTCCTATATTACGGGGTAGTTGAGATCCTCACAGGTAGTAGGTGCGGCCAGAGCGTATTGTGTCTATCCGTTGTTGGGCCTTGTCGCCATTGGGCTTAATCTTAGGTCCAAAATGATTATTAACACCGTTTACGTATTCCCGAAAATAAAAATCAATGACAAAATATGTGTTTCTAATTATTAATTAGAACAAATGTAAAATATAGATGGTTAACTATTTTCGAGAAGAGAATAATAGCTAACGTACGTAATCTTGCGTGCCAAAGGTAAAATATGCCCTTTTTCACTTCTTTTGAATAAGAGAGATTGATGTTGTACCTTACCTTTCCATTTTTAAATATTTTACCGTAGATTTCCATTTGATTCTTGTGGTTTTTTTGCTCAAATGGAACTGCATATATTACCATAACAACAACAGTGCATTGAAAAGCACTACAATAGAAGAAGGACAATACAACGAGCGATAGCTAGGGAATAAAAAACAATATAACAACTCCTAACGATTGCAGAAAGCAGAACCAGGAAAGAAACATAAGCTATCAAAGTAAATTACATCCCCTCATTTACAAGAATAAGCAAGAGGACCATCTTCCACAACAATATTAGCCTCTTGAGCATCCAAAGTTAGAAGAGACGACAAAGAAGGTGTTGTTGGATATGATTAGTTTTGATGATGTCTTATATAGATACCATTATGTAGAGTAAAAAGTTTGTATCATATACATTGACTAACTACTTTGCTTAATGTAGGTTAGTCCAAGTTAAATTATTGAGAATGATCAAGAGAGGAGATTGAAGAAAGAAGTTGTTAAATATGAGAATATGAATATTTGAGTCTCTATGATTAAATGGAAGTTGGAATGGCTCAATTCGGAGTTAAAATAAGCAAATTCAAGCTTCCGGATGAATAGGAGTTGCTACAGTTCAATTGCTATAGTCCCGTGCATGAACAGCTCTTTCCTGCACATAAATTACAGTCATTCTTGAGTATGAAACATCCATTCTCGAGTATAAGCGTGTTTCAGCAACACTGTTAGACTCTGTTTCATGTTTCACTCTGGCGAGGTCTGGTAATTCGATGATATCTCTCCAACTAGAAGTCCGATTGAGGTGAAACTAATTTTGTATGAAACTAGACTCCCAATGTGTCATTGTGAAATACAATTCAATCCCAAAGGAGTTTAGATGATAGAGCTATGAATTTTTGTAGATGACGGTGAAATCAACATCACACGCAGACTAAGCTTCGGTATTTTGAGTGTATCTCACAAAATACAAATCCAAATGATCTAAAACCAGTGTCATTGGAAACTAGACTCAAATCAATTTTCAAAAACATCAAGAGGACAAAAAACGATGATCAATTGAGTGAGATATGATGTTTTGAAGTTGACGGTCAGTTTAGAATGTTGCAAAAAACGTTGGTCAAGAACAACCTCCATTCATCTGATAATAACGGAGGAAATACAACGATTTTGAAGATAATTTTTATTGCATTGGAAATAAGACTTAAATAGCTTTCTTAGCATGGGTAGTTTTCTAAATTTGGAGCTATTTTGAAGACGACATGTTCACTAGAAATTGGCTCTTGCAACGCCGATGCTATTGTGTTTTGAAAGTCCTTAATATGATGAGTGCTATAGCTCTCAAGTATTATGAAGTGGTACTTGAGAATATTTGATCTAATATCTCTCCCTTAAGTGTTCAGGTATCAATTCTCGAGAATTGATCAAGGATTCTCGAGAATGGTATGACGGATCCACCATCGCAAGCCTTTTACGATATGACTCTCGAGAATGAACTCACGATTCTCGAGAATGGATCTTGTTCACCTACAACATTTTTCTTCTCATCACAATAACTCTCAATAATGGGTAGGTGATTCTCGAGAATGGTACTCGAGAATAGGTAAGTTAATTCTCGAGAATGCGCGGTAAAAGCTCTCTGTATATTATTCTTAAGTATTGATACGTTGACATGATTCTCGAGTATTAGCAAAATGATTCTCGAGAATGCTTAAACATTATGATTAAAAGCTCTCTGACCATATCATTCTTGAGTATACATATTCTGATTCTCGAGTATTATCGAGAGATGACACTTGCAAATCTTTTCTTTAAGGGATACTCAATAATGATATGAGTAATATTCTTGAGAATATGTTCTTAGCTTATTGTCACTCTCTCTGTATCATTAAAATCGCTCTTTACAAATCTACGGGTCATTATCTATTCTTCTTTAATCATACTCAAACCTGGTCATATTATATTTAATCATCTTTTTGAATGAGTTTCAGTTGATTAACCATGTTTAATCGAGTTTGAGCGAAAAGCAATCCGATGTGTCAAGAAGCATTAAATGCGTCTCGAAAGTGAGCCAACAATCGAAACTAAAGCTCGTGGCGAGGCGAAGATATTCCTTCGAGGCATACTTATTTCGGCTATCATTACGAGTCACTCTGCACAAGTACAATCGACGGTGAATGCATTTAATGAAGCAACGATCGATTAATCTCATTGGAATGCATTTGTGCTAGCAGTTCGAAGTCTCACAACGACTATCTCTCCAATGACCGATATTCAAATATACAACGGTTACTATTCATAACGGTCATATTCTACAACGAGACGAATGCTTCAACGGTTTAATATCAATTGTCTATAAGTAGAGACACATTCAAAATGGAGAAGACGAGAGGCATGAGCTTACATCTTCAAAATGCCAATACTACGATATTCACTTACTCTCTATTCTAAATGCTTACATAGTTTACCATAGAGAGTGAAATGATTTTTATTGTACCTCAGTGTTTATTCATTTACTTCTGAGAGAGAAGATTTATACGTAAGCAATCTATGTCGAGAGTTACTCAAGATTGGGTGATCTTGAGTGGGAAATCCATTGTATTGATTACAGCTTGTAAGGGGGAGTGAATCCTAGTGAGAGGATTACTTCGAGTACAGAGCGTGTAATCAAGTTCTATAGGCTTCTCTTGTGCCCAGATTAAACAAGAGGATAGTGGATTGAAAATCTCAAGTGGAGCTTGAGGACCGGACGTAGGTCAAGGATTGGGCCGAACCAGGATAAATCATAGTTTGCATATTCTCTTCCACTAAACTCTTATATTTTTAGCATATATGTTTGAATGGTGACTATCGCTTTATAAAGTATTCTTGTCATACGAACTACTTTCGATAAGTTGTGAAAAAGATATTTAAAGTTATCCAAAGTTTTATCGGACACTCGATTCACCCCCTCTTGGGTGATAGCCGAGTCTACGGTGTTGGTTGCAAATGTAATACCGGATAATTATTTATCCGGAATATTATATTTTAATAAATAATACCTATTAGACATAGGTGAATATGTGGTGTCAAATTTGTAGGAAAAATCTCTTGAAAATTAGAGTGCCAAAATTACAAAATGCCCTTGTAGAGCATAAAGTGACTTAAGGACATTATGAAAAATCCTTAGAGGCAATAAAATAATTATTAAAAATTAGACAATTTTTGGGGATTTATTTCCTTGGGAAATAGTGAGAGAAAAATTAAAAGTATTCTCGGATCATTATTGACCCGTGATTTTTAATATTTTATGTAAAGCATAAAATATCAATGTAAGTCCAATTGTTGTGAGGAAATAATTATTTCTAAATAAAAAAATTATCAACAATTAGTGGGGATTAACTAAGTAATTATTGGCTAATTACTTAAGCTTAAACAAAGAAAAATCCAAAGATAATTATGTAAAACCCCATAATTAGTGGTTTATGGCTAAAATTAGCATAAAGTGTATTTGCTAATTAATTGGAAAATATGAAAGAAAATTGGTGAGGTTAAGTAATTTTAAGTTTAAAAACAAGTATGGACCAATAGGGAAATTATATAAAAAAATTATTAAAAATTTATTTTATATAATATTAATTAATTATTAAATAAATAAAAAAGAAAATAAATAAAATAATAATAAAAAAGGACTGAAAATCTCAATATGGATAAGGAGATAAGATTTTTGAAATTAAATAATAATATAAATGAATATTCTATGGAATATTATGTGAAAAAGCAAATAGGATAAATGACCACGGATAGAGATTAAATCCTATCTAGAAAACCATGAACAAGGTTTTGAAGGTCGAGTATATTAGACACAAGTATAATTTTATCTCGGAATGGGTTGTCTCGAAGTCATTTCAGTGATCGGTAGAATACTTAGGTAATAAGACGAAATAGGGTAATCTGTGAAAAAGGCAGAAAGTCACGAATTGAAGTTTGAAGAAAATAAATTATAACTCAACATCTAGGGATGAGTTGATAATTATCTGGATATATTTGGAATCAGTGAATTTTTGTCTAGAGGTTGATGATTTCGGAAGTTCGTTCCGTAACCAGCACGTTTTTCGGCATCTTCTAATTGGTTGTTTGACTTTGGGGAAGGGGAGCAGGTCGGTTTGAGGTCTTGTGGCCAAGGAAAAGCTTCCGAAACCCCGATTTTCGTGGTCAGAACAATTGACAAATTCTGAAATACCCCTGGAATTCTCTATAAATAGCCTTAGTTCTCTTCATAAGTTCTCACACCAAAATTCACTTGCCAAGTTTGAAATCTTGGAGCAGAGAAGGAGAGGAGGAGTCCGGGGAAATTTGTAGCGAAGCTCTGAGTAAGTTCTTCGGTCTTTAGTCTTAAGTTTCCGTAGTTCTTTCGGTAGTTAGAGTAGAAATGTTAGTTTGATCTTTAATCTTCCAAGTATAATTAGATATCATATGTTAGGGGTATTTTAGTCATTAATTTAGAAAATCATGATGGGGTCGGAGTTATGGCAAAATTTTGGAAGATTAGAGTCAAAGTAACGAAGTCTTTGGCGAAATTCCGCCGATTAGGGGCATCGGGGGCAAAATGGTCATTTAGACCTAAAATGCCGTTATGATGTCAAATGTTAATAGAATGTGATATTATCCTTATAGGATAACTGTAATCACGATAAGGTTGTCGACCCATTGTCAAATGTACCATTTTAGTTTTCCGTCAAATACCAGGTGCACCGTCAACGAAGGTACGTTTGCGTCTTGTAACACTAACTCGATGGATATAATATACGTGTATGCGATGTGTATATGGTATGTGTGTGATGTGTGTATGGTGTGTATATGTGGGTTGTTGTTGGAATGCATATTATGTTAGAAAATAGCGTATACATCTTTGGGAGCGATATATATGTAAGGTGGGAGCGATACATCTCGTAATCTTGGGAGCGATACATCCGTATCTTTGGGAGCGATATATACGTAATGTTGGGAGCGATACATGTACATCGGTTGGGTGTGGTTTATATAATGTTGTTACGTAACCCATATGTGTGTATGTATACATGAGGTTAACCGTTACCTGAGATCCGGTGCGGATCTCAGCTCTTAACATAACATCAAGGTCGGAAGGACCGAGGACCGAGGACTTTTGAAAAATCTTGGTTGTTGAACCGCTTGTAATTAGCCGGTGGGCATTTTGAATAAATATATCAGTTACACTCTTACTCCGATGCTCTAATCTGATGAAAAATTTTATACTGCTTTTGGAAAATGGGATGTTACATTTTTGGTATCAGAGCATTCATTCTGGCATGAACCTGACTATGTTACTACGGACAGTTTGAGTGCGAAGGCAATGCTAGTCTACGTAGGTATGCCAATCGGTCGCCGTATAAGTCGGTGAGGCCCCCATGGTAGACACTTACTCGGCCATTACATTCGGATAACGGAGTTATGTTCAAAAGCCTTTTAACTTGGAGCATATTTTGAAAATGAGTACTGATATAGCCCTGAGTCAATGTACCACCCTGTTTCGGTATACCAGTTTAAACCGGTGTACCATCCTGAATCGGTGTACCACTTTCTGTGGATGCACCACTCTAAACCAGAGCCTATGTGTGGAGCTGGGTCACGCCGAACGAAACTCCGAGACCAACAAAGATAAGTGCATGCAGTATTTGACTCATGTAGAGGAACTCCCGATAAGTATGTTCGTACCCGCTCCTGAGAAGAACGAACGAAAGAGGTTATGAACAAGAGAGATGTTGCGAGTGTCTGTTTGTTGTTGATGCATGTGGGTGTTTGTTCGTTAGTAGTGTGGATACTAAGAGTCCGTGATATACTAATCGACGTTTTCCTTGTATATCTGACGTTTTCCCTAACAAAGGAAAAAGAACGCGACATGGCGAATCTGAGAGGAGCCGGAGCTCCCAGAGGCCGAGGCAGAGGCCGAGGTAGGGGCCGAGGCGGAGGACGAGGTAGACAACCTCGGGTAAATCCGGTACCAAACCAACCGGAGCAGAATGAGATACAGGAGATGAGGAGAACCTTGCAAGAACAGCGGGCTCTCATAGATGCACTTACGGATGACAGATCGACAAGACCGAGAAGCCGAGAGACAACTAGAAGGACGACGGAATGAGGAAGAGCATAATAATGAAGAAGAAGAAAACGAGCAAAGTGGCGAGCACGATGAGGAATCGAGGGATCGAAAGGTCCCAGTCACCTCCACGACGAGGAGAGCTGTGCAGAGACCACACAATATTGGGTCACACGGTTTGCAAGCTCAAGCCACCTGCTTTTCATGGGAAGAACGAATTGGGCGAGGATTGGTGAAGAGCCTAGACAAAATCTTTGAAGTGATGGAATGCCGGAGGACCGGAAAGCTCAAGCGGCGATTTACAAACTCGAGGTGATGCGCACGAGATGGTGGAAAAGTTTTTCTACAACGTTGCGGACCCGTGTTTGCCTGTCACTTGGGAGATGTTCATAGAAAATTTTAATGAACAGTATTTTCCTCCCTCAACACAAGTGATTAAGGAAGAAGAGTTCCTTTATATCCAACAAGGTTCGAGGAAACCTTTGACGATTACTTTGCCGGTTCACCAATCTGTCCCGTTATTCATCTTACTTGAAGAGTAATGACAACCAAAGTTGGAAGGCAAACATATTGATCTGCGGCTGAAGTACGATATCGAGCAAGGTGGTATCAGTGTTTTCTGAGATGGCTCAAGCGGTAGAGTCTTGCGGATGATCGAGCGCATCTGAAGGAATTACATAGTTCACGGAATCACACTAGTAGCCGTGCCGATCGTAGCGAGGGCAACCGTGAAAATTCCTCACGGAAGAGAAGCACCATGGAATGACTCCAGGAGAGAAAGCAAGAGGTCATTTCAGAATGAGCAGAACAACCCAAGAATGCTGGAATCCCGACTGTGTCCTGAATGCGGAAAGTACCATCCTGGTGAATGTATTAATAGACGGGTTTGCTTCGGATGTCGGAAGCCAGAGCACATCATTTCAAATTGTCCTGAGAAAACTGTGGAGAGACGAGTGTGCTATAGATGCCAGAAATCGGGACACATTGCCTCAAGCTGTCCAGAGCGGACTGCGGAGTTCAAGTCACAGAACCCAGGCCGCATGTACGCACTAACCGATGCAGAGGACAGAGAACTCCCGGAGATGGTCCAAGGTACTATATATCTCTTCATAGAGAATCTTCTCTAGGTTAGGTCATATGATTACGTGAACCATTACTGTGACGTGTTCCATGATTCTTTATTACAATCCGACCGCGATCGTGTCATTGAGTAGGAGGTACCTTGTGTTACCAGGGTGTGTGGGCGCCATGGAAGCATTTAAAGTATCTTGTGTTACCATGGTGTATGGGAGCCATGGAGACATTTTGGTATCTGTGGTGTTGACCGCGGTGTATGGGAGCCACGGAAAACACTATATACCAAAGTACAAAATGACAAGATCTTTGCAGTCGGGCTGGTATATTCTCGATTGAACGACGTGGTAGTAATCCGATAGGATAAAGATCCGACGCGTATAGTCCGAAAACGAGGATAGTACGAAGTTTAGTGGGAAAAGTGCAAATTTCGAGGATGAAATTTTGTTTAACGGGGAGAAATGTAATACCCGGATAATTATTTATATGGAATATTATATTTTAATAAATAATACCTATTAGAAATAGGTGAATATGTGGTGTCAAATTTGTAGGGAAAAATCTCTTGAAAATTAGAGTGCCAAAATTACGAAAATGCCCTTGTAGAGCATAAAGTGACTTAAGGAAATTATGAAAAATCCTTAGAGACAATAAAATAATTATTAAAAATTAGAGAGTATGTTGTCTCTAATTTAGACAATTTTGGGATTTATTTCCTTGGGAAATAGTGAGAGAAAAATTACAAAGTATTCGGGATCATTATTGACCCCAAGATTTTTAATATTTTATGTAAAGCATAAAAGATCAATGTAAGTCCAATTGTTGTGAGGAAATAATTATTTCTAAATAAAAAATTATCAACAATTAGTGGGGATTAACTAGGTAATTATTGGCTAATTACTTAAGCTTAAACAAATAAAAATCCAAAGATAATTATGTAAAACCCCATAATTAGTGGTTTATGGCTAAAATTAGCATAAAGTGTATTTTTTAATTAATTGGAAAATATGAAGGAAAATTGGTGAGGTTAAGTAATTTTAAGCTTAAAAGAAGTATGGACCAATAGGGAAATTTTGTTAAAAAAATATAAAAAAATTATTAAATAATTATTTTATATAATATTAATTAATTATTAATTAAATAAAAACGAAAATAAATAAAATAATAATAAAAAAGGACTGAAAATCTCAATATGGATAAGGAGATAAGATTTTTGAAATTAAATAATAATATAAAGGAATATTCTATGGAATATTCTGTGAAAAAACAAATAGGATAAATGACCACAGATAGAGATTAAATCCTATCTAGAAAACCATGAACAAGGTTTCGAAGGTCAGAGTATATTAGAGACAAGTATAATTTTATCTCGGAATGAGTTGTCTCAGAAGTCATTTCGGTGATCGGTAGAATACTTAGGTAATAAGACGAAATAGGGTAATCTGTGAAAAGGCAGATAGTCACGAATTGGAGTTTGAAGAAAATAAATTATAACTCAACATCTAGGGATGAGTTGATAATTATCTGGACATATTTGGAATCAGTGAATTTTTGTCCAGAGGTTGATGATTCCGGAAGTTACTTCCGTAACCGGCACGTTTTTTCGTAAAACTTCAGCGGGACCGGAGAAGACACGGAAGGGATCAAAAGTTCATTTAGCCCAGGCATTTTTAGTGAGTAAGAAAGGGTCTTCAAAGTTGTGATTCGAATCTTTGAGATTTTGCAAGATTACGCGATTCAGACACCGATCGGAGACTTTATCGGTAGAAGACTTCTAGAAGGTGGCAAGGTGGCATCTTCTAATTGGTTGTTTGACTTTGGGGAAGGGGGAGCAGGTCGGTTTTGAGGTCTTGTGGCTAAGGGAAAAGCTTCCAGAAACCCTGATTTTCTGTGGTCCAGAACAATTCAGCAAATTCCCGAAATACCCCTGGAATTCTCTATAAATAGCCTTAGTTCTCTTCATAAGTTCTCACACCAAAATTCACTTGCCAAGTTCGAAATCTTGGAGCAGAGGAGGAGAGGAGGAGTCCGGGGAAATTTGTAGCGAAGCTCTGAGTAAGTTCTTCGGTCTTTAGTCTTAAGTTTCCGTAGTTCTTTCGGTAGTTAGAGTAGAAATGTTAGTTTGATCTTTAATCTTCCAAGTATGATTAGATATCATATGTTAGGGGTATTTTAGTCATTAATTTCGAAAATCATGATGGGGTCGGAGTTATGGAAATTTTTGGAAGATTAGAGTCAAAGTAACAAGTCTTTGGCGAAATTCCGCCAATTAGGGGCATCGAGGGCAAAATGGTCATTTATACCTAAAATGCCATTATGATGTCAAATGTTAATAGAATGTGATATTATCCTTATAGGATAATTGTAATCACGAACCGCTGTGGTACCCATTGTCAAATGTACTGTTTCGTTTTCCGTCGAAGTACCGATTACCGTCAACGAAGGTACGTTCGCGTACTGTAACACTAACTCTGATGGATATAGTATGCGATGTGTATATGGTATGTGTGTGATGTGTATGGTATGTGTGTGTGTGTATATGTGGGGTGTTGTTGGAATGCATATTATGTTAGAAAATAGCGTATGCATGCTAGGAGCGATATATACGTAAGGTTGGGAGCGATACATCTCTAATCTTGGGAGCGATACATCTCTAATGCCGGGAGCGATATATCTGTAATCTTTGGGAGCGATACATGTGCATTGGTTGGGTGTGGTTTATATAATGTTGTTCTGTGACCCATATGTGTGTATGTATACATGAGGTTAACCATTACCTGAGATCCGGTGTGGATCTCAGCTCTTAACATAGCATCGTGGTCGGAAGGACCGAGGAACGAGGAGAGAGGAAAGCAGCGAGTTCAAGGATCCGGTGAAGACTTTCCATTATCGTCGTTTACTTTTGAAAACTCTCGGTTGTTGAACCGCTTCTGTAATTAGCCTGTGGGCATTTTGAATAAATATATCAGTTACACTCTTACTCCGATGCTCTACTCTGATGAAAAATTTTATATTGCTTTTGGAAAATGGGATGTTACAAACAAAACCCACCCGATCGGTACACCTCCTTAAAAGCATTTGCTATAATTAAATCAACAACTCTATTACCCCTTCAAGGAATAAAAGATAAGAAAACCCAACCTTTCCGGATAAGAGACTAATAATATCATGAATTACACTCCTACTCCTCCATTCACATAAATCAAAAGATTTAGCATCAATATAGGAAATTAATAATAGACAATCAGATTCAAAGATAGCTTTGTCAAGACCTAAGTCCATGGCTATCAACAAGATTCTCTTCAAAGCTAGAGCCTTAGTCATAAAGGTGAGATAGACTTTAACTTATCAACATACCCCACTAGACGGAACCATAGCAGTCACGACACACAATACCTATAGCAGCTGAAACCTTATCAGAAGAAAAGGCTCCATCGGTATTAATTTTAACCCGAATCTTATCCACAAACTCCCTCGCCCTAAGACGCTCTAGGTTACCCCAAAACTTAATATTATTACTTTTAGCAAATTCCACAATAGCAAGTGGCTTAGGAGCAAGATGGTTGAACACAAAATCATTTCTTTGCTTCCATATAAACCATAATAACCAAAGCAAACTAACGAAATATTATAAGGGCTTTGAGAGCATTTGGACTCGAAATCTGTAGCCACCAAACATTAACATGAAACACGAAGAAAAGTCAAAGTGACCCCTAGGCTACTACCAAATCATGCACAACGAGTCCATGAACATCGAAAGAAGAGGTGCTCAATCTTGTCTTGACTTCCTCACATATAGGACAGGAGTTCGTTCGAGAGTGTTTCCTTTTAAACAATGCAGCATTAGTGGCGAGCATTATTAAGAATGCACCAAATGAACTATTGAACTCGTGGAGTAACATTTACCTTCCACAGAATTCCAGCCAGGAGGACGGTAAAACCGTTGAAGAACTAGCCCTATTGACATCGATAAGAGCTTTTTCCTTTCTATTATGGTATCCCAATTTCACCAAATATTTGCCTTTCTTTGCAAAAGTCCACACCAATTTATCCTCAAGCCCATTATTTGGAATAGTAAGAGAAAGAATAGCACACTTAACTTCATCCGTGAGAAAATGAGAGACAGGGAAAGGTTCCAAAGGCCATCAACAATTAAATCACTAATTTTACCATCGATCACAATGGAATCATCACAATCAAGGGGTTTCTCGGGAAAGTGACACCGACACCCAATTATCCCCCATATTTGAATATCCCTTCTAGAACCCAAATCCCATCTCAAATCGGCCCTAAGGAAATCTATCCTATCAACAATACTAGACCAACACCAGGAAGCTTTATACCCCTTCTCCATATCAAGGAATTCACTATGAGGAAAGTATACACTCTTCAAAACTTTAGCCCATAAATCCGTAGGCCTCATCATAAGTGCAAGCCATTTTACCCAATAATGCATCATTCATGATAATCAAATCCCTAAATCCCATTCCGCCTTGATTCTTCCTTTTTGCTAGAAAATCTCAAGCCTTCCAATGAGTCCTAGAACCAAATGCATTCCCATCCCACCAAAAATTAGCAATCAGTGTGTATTTCTTTGCAAGTCTTGAGTGGGAATTTAAAGCAATTCATCGGATATATTGGAATAGCTTGGATCACTCGATTTTATCATTACCTCACGGCCAGCATAGGAGAGGGAAGAATTACCCCAACTCGTAACTTACTCGTGACTCGCTCTCTAATATAGGCTAGGGCTTAATGCTTAGTTTTCCTAGATACTTGGAATGCCTAGGTACTTACCAAGATCCCGGATGTCGGGATATCAAGAATATTACCAATAGTGGATCTCACATCATCCGGGGTATTGGCCAAGAAAAAGACACTTGATTTCTCTAAGTTGATGATTTGACCGGATGCAGAACAATACCGACTCGGAAGGTAGGCCAACTGGATACAATTTTCCCTAGAAGCATTAATATAGAAGAGTGCATCATGTGCAAAGAAACTATGGGTAAGAACCGGACAACTCGAGGCTTAGTTTAATACCGGTTATCAACTTAGCCTCTTGATTCTTACCAATCATACTAGAGCTCCTCTGCTACTAAAATGAATAGATACGGAGAGAGCGGGTCCCCTTAACGCAAACCTCGGTAGGGAGAAAGAGCTAACCAGATCACTCGAAATACAAATATTCATTTTGATAGACCTTACACATTTCATAATCAAAGCCACCCAAGGAGCACAAAATCCAACTCTCAACAAAGTTGATTCCAAAAATCTCATTCTATCCGGTCATACGCTTTACTTATATCTATCTTGAGCAAATTCATACTTACCCCGGACTTCTTCCTTCTCAAGTAATGATACACTTCATGAGCAATAATAATGTCTCCCGAATGCATCTTCCTTGCACAAAAGCACTTTGATTTTGTGAAATACAACCATCAAGAAAGGCCTCATTCTATTGGCCATAAGCTTAGAAATAATTTTGTAAGAAAAATTACACAAGCCTATAGGACGAAATTGAGAAACATACTCATGCCTTTCAACCTTAGGAATCAAAGTTAAATTAGTTGCATTAATCAAGTCTAATTGAATTACCAAAAAAAATTCCTCAACTAAGAGACAAATAGAATCACCTATCTCCGGCCAAGAATTATGCTAGAAAGTACACGAAAGGCATCCGGGCCAGAGCTTTGGAGCTACGAGACTAAAAGCGGCCGCTTTGATTTCTTCTCTAGTAAGAGGCAGCATAAGTTGGTGATTCATTTCACTGATATTTTACAATCAATGTAGCCAAGACAAACTCTGCGCTATTCGATCCAGAGGAAGAGAACAACTCTGGTAAAAGGTAGTAATATTTCCTTCTATTTCATTTCGCTCCGCTTGATGGTGACATATGGAAGAACCAAGTGTTCTTATCCATTGCCGAAAGCTAATTCACTCTAGACCTTTGAAGCCAAAATTTATCTTCCATTTCCAACGAGTCCCTCAATGGCCACTTTGACTTCACTAATTTCATTCACATTCCCACTGTCAGTCCCTCCAAAGAAAGAAGAGACAAACGAGTCTTCATTTCGCAATTAACTTCATGTTGTTGGGGAATTCTATTTTGCTCCATTTCAACAACCCTCTTTACACCTCGGGAGTTTGCACACAAAGTCGAAATAAAAGGGGAAATATTTCTGGCTGCAACATTCCACCGACCATCAATCACCTCGGAAAAATTAGGGTGGCTAGTCCAAGCTACATCAAATCGAAAGTTCGCTTCCTTCTAAGAGGGAAGGAAGAAATTGAACATAGAGTAGATGATGATCGATCCCATAGGTTCAACATTAAACACTTGCAAATTAAGAAATTGCTCCCTTAATTTCTAATTCCCAATGCACGATCTATACGTTCATGGACGGTGTCGGGGCTCCCTGTTATTACACCAAGTAAATCGAGCCCCATAAAAGCCCAAATCATTCAGCTCATATCCAGCTATAAAACCTTTTAAACTACGAATTTTCCTCCATGCTCGGGGACGTCCTCCACTCTTTTCAAACTGGGATAGGATGTCACTAAAATCTCCCATACATAGCCAAGACCCATTGATATTCCCCGCCAACACAATTTTCGGTCTTCTTTGATTGGTGGTCCATACACAAATGAAATGAACTCGGGAGTCAACCACATTATAGACTATACAGTGTGAATGATATTTGATGAAGAAAAAAGGACATCCACCTTAACTAAATCTGCCCACCACAAAACTAGACCACCACTTCATCCTACCGGATCAACTATCCAATTCTCTTGAAATCCACATCGACCTCTTGAAATCCATGCTGAATCGGTGGTGATCCCATCCATCCACCGGTGTTTTGATCGGAGAAGAAGAAGGAAGTTCATAGGACCCCATACACGTAAGCCAACTCGAGGGAAATCTATCTCAACCAGATTTATCGATTTTCCACCAATATTGTCCAGTGCACAGATTGGCGTCGATAAGAGATTTGAGGTTCTGAAATTCCTTCGTCTCCATTGTTGGATCGAACTCCCTGACGATGCAAGTATAATAGTTGCCGGAGATTCATCAAAAATTAATTTTTTTTTGCTAAAAAAATTTTAGGAAAGGGTTGGGCTCACCCACAACCAAGGGCGGGCGCTTGGAGCCCATCCACGGGGCATCTGGACTATTACCAGGCCTTTTTAAGTGGATCTTGTTGAGGAGAGGACCATAGACGATATTGGTGAGAGCCCAAAATTAATAGGGCTGATATAGTAAATAGGTTTAGGGTCGCTAGGAATTCCACCTTATACGCTGGATTATAAACAGACGCTAATGGGCTCCCAATCTCTTTAAAAACATGGCCCAAATTTGAGGAAAGCTCTTGCAGGTCCACCCGAATTAATCACAACTAGGGCCTCAATTTCCTCCACGCTATCACATTGGGCCTTAGTCACTTGTTGGACACCTTCTACCTGGACTCACTTCTTCAACCACTAAGGACTGTTGACCAAGAGGGGATCTTTGATTGACGCAGAGACAGCGCTAACTTCACCGATAGAAATCTAACGACGTATTGCTAGGGATCTCACCAAATCCTCCTACCTTCCGACGACCGCGACCTTAGATTCCAACTTGATTTTCAGCGGAACCGGCGGCCCCGACGACCGATTCCGGCAAGGCACACTAGAGTCCGACAAAGCTTCATCTTTCTCATAACTTGGCTTTTCTATACTATCACCTTCACACAAGCCCTTTTATGAACTACCACCGCCTCTTCCACGGTACGCATAGCCACCGTACCAAGCCGCCTCCCATAGCCATGATGCTCTGTTTCATTGCTCTTGCTAACCGAGGGTTTTGCATCCCCTTCCTTCATGACTCGATTCTACCACAGAGATAACAGAAATGTTGAAGTCGTTCATATTTAAAAGAGATCCATGATGGGTCTTTATTCCCTCTCGCCCACAGGGCCAAAAAGCCCGCATCTTAAGAAGCCCGCACGGGCCAAAAAATTATATAACCCTCAGGGTTAGGTCGCCCGCGGCCAAAAATCATTTTAGAATACATCATGATCTTGAAAAATTATTTTAGGATGTTGAAAAAATATTTGAGTCTTGACTAATCTTGAAAAAATACTTCAAGATCTTGGCGAGGATCCGGGTGATACTTTAAGTACCGGTCGATATCCTCATCAATATCCTGAAGTATTTTTAAATACTAGTCAAGATTGAAATAATATTTCAAGATCATTAAGTAGATTTTCAGTACCAGTTAGTATCCTGAAGTATTTTTTAAGTACCAGTCAGTATCCTGAAGTATTTTTTTAAGTACCAGTCAATATCCTCGCCGGTATCCTCAAGTATTTTTAAGTATCGGTCGGTATCCCGAAATAATTTTTCAAGATCATTAAGTATATTTTGATGCAGTCGGTATCCCGAAGTATTTTTAAGTACTGTCAGTATCCTCAGTCACTATCCCGAAGTATTTTTTAAGTACTAGTCAAGACACGAAATAATTTTTCAATATTATTAAGTATATTTCCGCATTCAGTTAGTATCCTCAAGTATTTTTAAGTACGGTCAAGTACCCTGAAATATTTTTTCAACATCTTAAAATAATTTTTCAAGATCATTAAGTATATTTTCAGTATCAGTCAGTATCCTGGAGTATTTTTTAAATATCAGTCAGTATTCTGAATGTTGGAAACGGGGTTGATTGGTGGCCCGCGGGTTGGCCCCAACATAACCCCAAAGAGTGGGGCTTATTTTGTGTTAGGGCCAAAAATGGTCCCATCATATAGGGCCAAAAATATGGAGACTAAACATGGGGCTTAATGGGCAACAAGCTTGTTGCGGTCAAGCTCATGAATCTCCAGTTCCTTATTCAACCGCCAACCCTTTTTTATCATAGAGATAATAGTGGGAATATTCATGTTCTTACCGGTGAGAATTTTACCGACGAAAGCTATCCACCATCCGCTCCATCATTATCCAACTTTAGAACTACACTCTTCAAATTGGAAGCCTCACCGCATTGCCCAACCTCCATTCCTCCGACAACAACGAAAGACCGACAACCACACCGAAAAGGAAGACAACACCCAAACGGAAATTAAGACAATTCTCAAATAGACAAGAAAGAAAAAGAAGAAGAGAGAAGGGAATGGAAAGATCGTTGGCGTTCGGACTGGACTAGTTTCCCAAGGGACAACCAAACTAACTCTCACCGGATGAGAGAGAAACTCCCACTAGAGAGAGATTTTCAATGATTGTTGTGGTTTCATGACTTCGATTATGCTCATGTAAACATTAAATAAAAGGGGGAAAAATTAAGGCCACTTAATGATTGTTTGCTGGTGTGTATGATTTATAACATAAGGGGATAGTTAGGTTAATTAAATAAAGGTTGAAGTTTACTTTTATTCTTTTAAGTTTATAGGAGGTTTCATTTTAGTCTTTTAATTTTAAAAAGTGTATTTTTCTTCCTTCTAAGTTAATATTGTTAACTTTACTAACGAAAAATGATGAGTCATCAAGTGGCATATACAAATTTTTTTAAAAAAATAATTACTTTAATATTTTAATTTTAAAATCAATCTTACGAAATTGTTGAGCCGATATTTTAAAATTGCTGACTTAGCATGTTTTTGTTAGTGAATTTAACTGTGTTAAATTAAAAGGATTAAAAGCACACTTTTTAAAATTAAAGGATAAAAGTAAAATTTCATCTAAATTTAAAGGATTAAAAGTATACTTTAACCTTTTTTGATAAACGATTGTATCCAAATAAACAGACTAAACCATATCCTTAACTAACAGATTGTGCAACTCCACATCCATGCTTGCAACAACGTGAAATCCTTGCAACGCCGAGAGGCCGCTTTCGCGGGTAGTACGCACAGAGTTTGCCCATCGGCTAATGAGCCGCACTTCAAGTTTCCACTCCCGCCCCATAAGCGGTGTATTGCCTCGACGATGTGGTGATCTTCATGCAAAGCATTAAGATCTCTCTCGGCAGACTCAACGGATTCTCGTGAATCGGAATCCATCGAACTCTGCCGGAATCCCAAATCCCACGCCATCTTCAAACCGTGTAGGCACCCCCAAAGCTCAGCTGATAGACTATCCCCTTCCATCCCCTTAAACAAGAAGCCCTTGAGGAATTTTCCCTGTGCGTCTCGGATAACTCCTCCACACGCAACACCAGGATTGCAGAAAGAAAAAGCTCCGTCAACGTTAACTTTCACCCATCCCACAGTGGGGCCTTCCAACCAAGCTCGCTCTGTTCTCGTGAGCCGACCCACGTCTGGTGAGAAACCGGGATTGAGCTTCTTGTAGGCTACCCGTTAAGGCATCCACACCTGGTCAGCAATGCAAAATTCGAGATCTTCTTTCCCTCAAAAATAAAACCATTCCTCCGCCTCCAAATCCACCAACAAATCGAATAAACCTCTAGCTCCAGTTCTCCAAATCCTTCCTCCGGTACCGATCGTAATATTCCATTTGAACCGTGATCAAAGCTAAGCGAGCTGAATTTATGCCATAACCGCAAGGGTACAACAGACTTCCAGAGGTCGAGCGTCTCCGGCATTCTCTAACACATCTTTGAAGAGTCTCGGCTTCCGCTTGACACACAATGCACCTACTATCATTACTCAGCCCTCTCTTCACTCTGGAAGCATTAGTTAAAAGTCGTTTGTGCATCACAAGCCATGAGAAGACCTTACACCTTTCTGGAACTTTCACTTTCCAGACTTTACCCCATAGTGGATCAGGGATATCAACATCATTTTGTAGAGAAGCATAAGCCGATTTGACTGAAAATTCCCACCTTTGGTCCATCTCCATCTCAACTGCCCAGAGGCTAAGCTTTCAATCCCTTCTTGCACCTTCCCCCAGGTTCGCTTGATGCCACTCCACAAGTTTGACCCTGGCTTCCTCATATCAATAGTAGGTACTCTGTCATTTCCATGATTATATTTATTTGGAGCACTTTCACCCACATGTCATCCCTTCTGGTTGCTAGTCGCCAACCTAGCTTCATGAGATAGGCACTATTTTGATCCTTTGCATGCCGAAGGCCTAGCCCACCTTTTAATTTAGGCTTACATATGGCATCCCATGCAACTAAAGGAACCTTCTGCTGGTCCTCCGTACTACCCCACAAAAATTTCCTGTTACATTTATCCAGGGATTCGCAGGTGGATATTGGAAGGGAAGAGGTTTGCATAACATACCCGGGAATAGCCGTGGTTACCGAAGAGATAAGAGTAGTTCTCCCGGTAGACAAGGACTTTGCTTTCCATGTGGATAACCTTGATTTAACTTTATCTACCACAAACTGATAGGAGTCCTTGGTTACCCTTCTATGATGCAATGGAACTCCAAGATACTTCCCTAAATCCCCAGTAATAGAGAAACCCAGAGATACACAAAGCTCACTACGGCGGATGTGGTTAACATTATTAGAGAAAAAAACCCGCGTTTTCTGGTGGTTAACCTTCAGTCCGGAGCTATCACAAAACGTCTTAAGGCACTTATTAATTATAAGAGCCTGATCCATGGAGGCTTCTGCAAACAGCAAAATATCATCAGCAAAGAATAAATGAGAAACCGGTGGTCCTGTCCTTGTAAGTCGGATTGGTTCCCAATTTCCTTCTTGAACGGAAGCCTGAATAAGGTGAGCCAATTTCTCCATACATATAACAAATAAATACGGTGACAGAGGGTCCCCTTGGCGCACTCCCCAGGAGGGATTGAATTTTTCCGCTTTGTCACCATTCCATAATAGTATACTTTAACCTTAACTCAAAGAAAATCAAACATTTATTTGTGAGTTTGACCATTGCGTATCAAGAAAATAATGTTGAACGAATTATCCTTCAAGATATAGCAACATTTAAATTTGATTCAATATGATTAAAAAAAAGATAAAAAAGAGAGAGAGACTAAATTATATAAAAATATCCAGAAATTTGAACCATATAAAAATAAAGAAAATTTTTATTTGCCACACTTACATAAAAATGAGTGGGTCCCACTAATATTTTCTCTCTCTCTTTACAATGAGACCCACTCACTTTTATGTGAGTGTAGTAGAAACAAAATTTCTGCAACAAATACGAAACATTAAACCCAAAAATAAAACTTAATAATGAGCCCCTAAACTCTCAAACTGATATAGATATATAAATCCAACAATCAATTATACAACCCTTAAATTATATTTTTATATGTATATAACTCTTTTAAAACTGTGGGTTATATGCATATAAACAAGGTACAAAAAAACCATGCATATAAGCTGCCTAAAATTTTGATATATGTGTAGCTAAGTAATAAACAAAATTACTAGTTTCTGGCAGGAAAAAAACACAACTACTGGTGGTGGATTTATCAGCATAAATGTAAAAGTTTAGGGGATTCATATCAAAATTTTAAAGTTTAAGGAGATTATCTATATATATATAATATAAAGTTCATCGAGATAAATGTATAATTTGTCCCAAAACATTTATATATTTTGATTAAAAACTATAATAAATACCATTAATAAACAATAAATATTAGGAGAAATATATATTCTGAAATCACTACCCCTTCCGGGAGAACAATCTTTTTTATAGGAGTGGTCTTTTTTTTTTTGGTTGAAATTTGAAACTAGTTTATTTTTTTAATCTCGTTAAATATATGTCACTCATTATTTCTTTAGAATAATTTTTCACACATTATCTTTCATCTCCTTATAAGAAGGGTATATTTAAAAATAAAGAATGTATATTGTACCAACTTAACTAAAGATCTTAAGTTCAAACTTTGTAAATACAACAGTATTAAATACTTGGTGGTAGAACTTTTCCGCTCTTATAGTCCTATCGACTCGATTGATTAACGGATTGTTGACAAATTGACCAACATAAAGTTGGTCTAGTGGTATAAGACACCTATTGATTCCTTCAAGTCTCGAGTTCGAGTCCCAAAGAAAACACTTATGTTAGGAGGGGCATCCATGAATCTTGAACCAAATATAGGATGATAATATAAAAAATAAAAAATAGATATTTTACACTACTGTTTTGAACAGCATAGTTTTGATGGTTGTTTCTGTAAAAAGAATCAAAGGGTAAAGAGGTAATGATCTTTTTTTTCTTTTTCTTTTTTAAGAAAAAGTTTTGGAGGGTTCGACATCAATCCCCCACCAAGGCCAGGCACGGCCCGGCTCTATGAGCACTTACCGGGACTTACGAGATCGCCTACCAAAGTAGTCCCAAGCGACGGCAGAGGATCGAACCCACGACCCAAGGGCCTAATCCTAGATTCCTTACCATCTATGCCAACTCACATTGATTGGCAGGTAATGATCTTTTGATAAGAAGGTAAAGAGGTAATGATGTGAGGGGGAGGAGTGGAGGAATTGAGGACCCGTTTGTTACAAAGAAAGCTTGGGGAGGGAAAGGGAAGATCCCAATCTTCGCATGGATTTTGGTTGTTTGTTACACGAAAGTCCATCAAGATCTTCCAGTGAGGTCCATCTTCCCTCATTTGAGGAAAGTGCTTTCCATCCGAAAATGGAAGGAAAGCCGCCATCTTCCCAGGAAGATGATTTTTTGACAGATTTATCCCTGAAATTCAAACTTGGCGGGAAAGTTCGAACTTGGCGGGAAAGTTCAAACTTGGCGGGAAAGTTCAAACTTGGCGGAAAGTTCAAATTTGGCGGGAAAGTTCAAATTTGGCGAAATTTTTTTTCTTCAAAAGTTCGAACTTAACAATAATATATTTTTTTTAAAATATATTTTAGAAAAAAAAAATATTTTTTTTATTTTGAATTAATTTCTTTTGAGGGTAAAATAGACATTTCCTAATTTTTACCAACTTTCCTCTTCATTTTCTTCCTACCAAACAACTCAAGCCATCTCCCTCATCTTTCAAATCTTCCTTTCCTTTCCTTTCCTTTCCCTCCTCCAAAGTTCCTTTCCCTCCCCAAACTTTCTTTGTAACAAATGGGTCCTAAGTTTCAGCAATAATCGGTCCAACATGATTGTTCTGGACCCACTGAAATGTGACCCAAACTGCGTAAAATGCAAAACAATGATGTAAAATGTGGGTCTTCTTTGGGTCTTATGGTGGAGTTTCGCAATTGTGGGCTACACTTTATTTTTAATAATAATAATTATTATTATTATTTTTATTATTTTTATTTTAAATTAAGTTGTTTGCTTCTTGTCATTACGTGGATACCACAATTGAGTGGGTGCAACTGCTTCCATCAGCGTCACTCTCTTTGATGGGGGCATTAGTGGAATTTTTAAACAGAGAGAATAGTTTTTCTTTTCTTGTCATCATTATTTATGATTAGAGATGCTTTTTTTCCTTGTTTGGAAATTAGTGATGCTTATAACTAAAACCTGATTCTGTTGTGTCACTACTCACTATGTGTGTTGCGCTTAAAATTGATTTCTTTTTTCAGGCTTTAAAAAATAAAATTGATTTTCTTAAATTATAATTTATAAAATTGATTAACAATTGCTTATAAGAAATCCTTTGAATAGCTTATGGCTATACCAATATCTTATCTCAAAAATATATTTTAGAATTAGTTATGTTTGGATCACTTTTAATAGAATCAAGGTTTTTACCATATATAACTGATTATAAATTCAATCCAACAAAATTGGTTTTCTTGAAAAACTATCCAAACACTTTTATACATGCCTAATGTAATCGTAAACAAAAAACAAAATCATTGATATCTCGTAAGTTACTAGATACTGTGTGTGTATTCCAATATCAATTATGAAATCAAAATTATGGTAGCCTCGTAAGTCACCATTACCAACTTTTTCATACTCCTATGATTCTAAATATAAGACTTAGAGTTCATTTGATTTGATCTCATTACATCCCGTAGTACAATATAATGCGAAGTAATTGAATGCAATGCAATATTAATGATATAGTTGTTAAATGTACTGATTTAGTTGTTAGCAAAGTGTTGTTAACAGGGCTGATTTAGTTGTTAAAAACCTACTCGTTAATAACTATATCAGCCCGGTTAACAACTCACCCAAGACGCCTTTTATGGAATTGTCAGAATCTTAGGGCCTTTTTTACAATATCCCTTATTAAAAGGGCCCTGAAATGAATTTTCCCAAGAAAGATTGTTGTTGTACCTTACCTTTCCATTTTGAAATATTTTACCGTAGCTTTCCATTTTGGTTGCTGTGGTTTCATGACTTCAGTTATGTTCATGTAAACATTAAATAAAAGACTTAGGGCCTATTTGATTTGATCTCATTACACCTTGCAATGCAATGGAATGCAATGCAATATTAATGACATGGCTAGTATATGGTTTTATTTTTAAGTGAGGTACAATTAGTCATTTTTAATAATGATTTTAAATTGATATGTCACAAAAAGTCTATTTTACCTTGACTATAATCTTTGTATAAAAAAATAGTTAAGAGCCATCGCATCACCTTATCATAATCGTCATAGTATCTCACCGAGGATCATCGGTAGTGATGGTAGAGGTGACGGTGCGATGGTGTGGCGGTGGCGATGGCGATGTCGAGTGATGACAACAATAATGATGGAAAAGGAGGTAGTGGCGTGGCGAAAACAATGGAGGAGGAGGAGGAGGAGGTAGTGGTGGTCGGGCAACAACAATGGGGGTGGTGGCGGTAATGGAGGAGGAGGTAAAGGCATGACGGTGACAATGGTGGAGGTGGTGACGATGACAACGGTGGAGGTGGCGGTGGTGGCGATAGTGGAGGAGGAGGTAGTGGCGGTGACAGCAGTGAAGGAGGGGAGGTTGTAGCGTAGTGTGGTTGGTTAAATGAGACAAGTGAAATAAAGACAAATGAAAACTAAAGGATAAATTGGACTTTTTTAATCATGCAATGAGGTTGTAATGGGGAGAGGTACCACTCGATCCTATTTATAAGTCCATTTTGACTAAAAATTTTAGTTCTATTTATAAGTCCAGTTTTATGTAATAATTGAGATTGTGACAATTTTACCCATATTAATTATACTCACGAAGATAGAGAGAAAAGAAACAGGTTGAAAAATACTCAATAATAAGTAAGGGCAAAGTTGAAAATTTACCCTATAATATTGAGTTAACTACCTCTTTTGGTATGTGAGATTTAGTTAAAATGGATTTATAAATAGGACCGGAATGGCGAGGACGAACCCATGAATTTTACTTATGGGGGGCGAAAATAAAAAATGTTAAATCATAAATAAAAGTACTTAAAATACGATGAAGACTTAATATACAAAAAATTGAAAGAAAAAATATATTACAGAAATTAAGTTTATTTCACTTGACTCTTGCTCTACGTGTTTTCATATTGTTAAACTCATCTATAATTGAATTCGTGCTAAAACTCAAAACAATTTCTTTTTCAATGTATGTAATCAGAGAATCATCAAGAAATTGGTCTTCCATTCTATTTCGAAGTCTCTGTTCTTGATTGTCTTCATAGAGAGAAAGATCTTTCGTGAGTTCTTTGTAGAAACTGGAAGAGTGAGTACAAGTCTAATCACTCTATCAATAAGAGGGTAAACGGTGAACTTTCCAGTTCTTGCCAATCCTTGACATAATTCAGATGTAGTTGATAAATTAATGAAATATGGATGCTTAGGAATGTCAAGCTCAAAATGTTGTAACCGATTAAAATTAAATAGCAGTCATCATCAATATTCTCATAGCCATCATTAATAAAACTCAAAACTTATCCAAAATACTAACCCTAAAATATTCTCAAATCGTATAAAATTAGTATCATTCGAAAGATGAAATCATGTATAATAAATTTCATGAAAGAAATTTAACAAAAAGAAGTTATTTTTAGTACCTTATTGATTCTCAAAATTTGCGCGTAAGCTATTGAAAAAATGTTGAACGAGCCGCCAATGAGAAAGGAAGAAGAGACTGGCAATTTTCTAAAAGTGCAAAACAAGAAACTTTTGAAATATATATTAAAGTGTGAGATTTTTTTCCGTGAATATAAATGGAAGGTGTTGACCAAAAAAAATATAAATGGAAGGCACATTAATAACAAAAGCAAACCTACGGGCCATCATATATTTTTTTTCCTTTTTTGGTATACTTGTGGGCCAACAAGTTACAAAGCTGCAGTTTATTTCATCAGTTTATTTCATTGTCTCGTCCCTCCCGTCACAGCCAGCGTATGTGTGTGTATATTTGTATATATATAAAATATTTTTTTTCCTTTTTTTTTAGGGGGGGGGCCACCCTAGCCCCTCAGTCCGTCCCTGCGGAATGGTATGAATGAGGATTACCAATCTTTTGGTTATCATTATTGCCATGGTAAACCCTACTACCATGCTAAAGAACAACCAAACACTCTTGAGTTGATAATGCAATCATAATTACCATTGTAGGCATGCAATGTGGTTGAACTAAACAGGTTCTTAGTTAACTTTTTTTTGAGAGATTAAGGAGACTAAATAAATTATTTAATCATAGTATATATTTGTATTATTGGATTATATATTAATTTATAAGTAAAACAAATTAGTTTGGAGAAAAAATGATAAAAATAAAAACCTTAAAATTCCTAAATCTCTTAAAAAAATCGACTGAGTAGTAATAATTAATGTTGGCATGTGTGAGTGTTTTTTCCGAAGCATGTGTGGGTGTTTGTTTGGTAACTTTTGAAATAACCATGATTTTGGATTTGTAATTAATTTTGGCATGGTGTTTGGAGATATATATATATATATATATATATATATATATATATATATATATATATATATTGCTTTTGGCTGGTATAAATTAGATCAACAAGCTGATAAATCAAACAAACTTTAAAAAAACTACCGTATTGATTTTTGGGAGAATTCTAAATAAATACCATTTGAATTTTCAAAACCTCGAAGTTTGTTGAATTTGTAAAAAGATCGAGAGGTACCAAGAACCTATGAGAGATATGCAAATTCGTGTGAAAGTACTCTTTACCTTTAGTTTGAAATAAAAAAATAAAAAAATAAAAAACCCTCCAATCCCCACCACCGTGCCGCCGATGACCACCACCGCTGGACGGCCGCCGCCTCTGTGGTGGTCGGCGGCGGCGGTGGGGTTGGAGGGTTTTATTTTATTTATTTATTTAAATCTAAGGGCTAAAGGGTAATTTCACTCGAATTTGAATATCCCTCATAGATCCTTTGTACCTCTCGGTCTTTTTACAAATTCAACAGAACTTATGAGGGTATTACAAATTCAAATGATATTTATTTGGAATTCTCCCTTGATTTTTGTCATGGAGAAAATAATTGTCAATTTAGACAAAACCTTCATCCTATAATAGAAATCCATTCAATCATATTTAGTAAGAAAATTGAAACATAAATTAATGGGAAAATGACATAGAAATATCACTTGAACCTCAAAATCCCGCTAACAACAATAGTAATGGGATTAATAAGAACAATAAAACAATTAACAACTCGTTTTATTAGAAAATCACTTGTTTGAGATTTTGAAATTCAAATAGTATTGTTTTGGAATTTTCCTAAATTTTAGTTTCATTTTCTGAGAAAATGCAATCGCAAAAGGATAACCAAACCTTGATTATTTTATTTAATTATTATTGATTTGTTTTGCTTTTGTTTCTTCAAACCAAACAGGGGCATGAACGCCCAAGACCCTTTAGTCTAGTACCCTTGTAAAAAAACAAAGAACTTTTTAATTAAGATACAGTGGATAAAAAATACAGGGAGAATGACAGATTTTTTTATTTTTTTTTATAAAAAAAAATAGTAAAATCCCAAATCAAGTTTGTTATTAAGAATTGATAAAGTAATGAGGAGACTTGATAAGCAATTTACAACTCATTTTACGATAAATTTCTAATTTAGGATTTTTCAATTTCAATGTTCTTTTTTTGTTATTCTCCTAAAATAATACATATATTTTAGAACAACTTTGTGTATATAAAGAAATATAGAATGTTTTGATGATATAATTGTAAAAAATACTATCTCCGGTCCTAATTATAGGAACACTTTTGTAGTGCAAATTACACTACAAAAGTATTCCTATAATTAGGACCACAGGGAGTAATTATTTTATATCAGAAAACAATTTTTTTTCCCCAAAAGAGGGCTATTCTCTCAACATAAAATTAAATTAACGAGGGACTAAATCTCATACACTCTTTGTCAAACAAGCATCAAGATGAGATGGACACACATCCAAAATCTTGCTATAAGAGAAGCCCTCCTTTGCCAAAGCATGGACATGGCTATTCTAATCTTTAGGAATATGTCTTAATTGCCACTCCTAGTTAAACTCCATTGATTCGGATAAATACCAAGCTACAAGTAGAATACAAGTAGAAGTGTTGCAATTGCTCCTCAACATCTCAGTTCAATTCTTAGAATCATATTCCAGAGTAACTTTTCCAAACCCCAAAAATCCCAAGCTAATGATAGCCCTTTTAAGTGAGTGTTTGGTAATTTCTGAATCCTTAGTTCCAAAAGTCATTTTCTGCAAGTCGAGACAAAACTCCTTTCACATAGTTATTTCATAACATAAATACGATTCTCCAAAAACTAATCCAAACACATACAAACCCAGCCAGCCAGATGGAGGTGGTTGCCAAATAGTCACATTGATGGTAGAAGATTAGACATTAATAGGTGATAATTCGTTGACCTGAACAAATGATTTCCGATAATGTAGAATAATAGAAGCAGGCGCATGAGGCTTTCTGAAGTTTCATTCTTTTTTTTTATATACAAATTTTAGGAGAGGGGTTGGGTTCACCCACGTTCAAGGGCGGCGCTATGACTTTGCTCCTCGGGGCATACAGATCGAGAGTACACATGCATTCACCTCGGCTGCGTTTCCACAAGTTAACATCAACTAGGATGCCTCCTCCAGCGCTTTGACTAACTCAGAATCGAACCCTCTCCCTTTGGTGAGAGTGTCCAATCCCTTTGCCAAACATGGCCTAATTGTCTTCGCTAGATAGCCCATTACTTACCCAAAAAAAAACAATCACATCCACCAAAGGCTTTTTTTTTTTTTTTGCTCATCCGGTATCCAGAGCTTCGCCCTGACTAATCCGGATCCGACCCATGTCACGCACCTGGCTATGGTGGGAGAGTCTCCCAGTAGGAGCTTTTTGTATGTACAAGGCTCGAACTCGAGACCTTGCTTAAGCGACACAAGTCGCTTACCACTTGTGTTGTAATACCCCAAAAATACGTATCATAATTTGGTAAAATTATACCTATAGAAAGTAGGTGAATATGGGATATCAAATATTAAGTTATAATTATTTTATTTTCTAAAGGAAAATCTCTTGGAAATTAGAGAATCTAAGGGCCAAAGTGCCAAATGACGGAAATGCCCTTAAGGGACATAAATACTTAGGAAAATTGTGAAAGCTATAAAAGAAGCAAGTAAAAATCTATTTGAAATAGGGAAGGATATTGTCCCTAATTTAGGTAATTTAATAAGTTACAAACTTGGAGAAAATGTAGAAGAATACTCAAAAAGTAAGGAAATGACCGTAAAACCCCTGTAGGTGCTAAGATAATGCAAGAGACATGAAAGCAAAAATGTCAATACAGAAGTCATAAGGTAATGAAGCATCCTAAGTAAGAAAATCATCAACTATTGATATGAAAGTAATTAGGAAATTATTGGCTAATTACTTAAGTTTAAGTAAAGGAAATTCACGAGTAATTATGTAAAACCCTAAAATTAGTGGTTTTTGGTTTAAAATTAGTAAAACTATATTTACTAATTAATTGGAGATTTTGAAGAAAAATAGATGAGTTTAGGTATTTTTAAGCCTAAAAATAAATTCTAACTCAACATCTAGGAATGAGTTTGAATTTATATGGACATATTTGGAATCAGTGAATTTTTCTGAAGAAGTTGATGATTTCAGAAATGCGTTCTGAAACCGGACGCGTTCGGACACGTTTTTCGAGAAAACTTCAACTGGACTGTTGGAGCCCTATATGGAATCAAAATTTAGGTTAACTTGGACATTTCTAGTAAGTGAGAACATGTCTTCAAAGTTGTAAATCCAGAATTTTGAGATTTCTCCGAAATCACGCGAATCGGGGAAATTCTATTAGACCGGGTTTTAAAGCAACCCAAGCCACCATTTTTGGACCACTCCCTTGCAGCCACATCACCCTAGATTTCGGCCAAGCATGCTTCCATGGACCAAGATTGAACACCATTTGTGTTGAATTTTCCATGGTTAAGATCAATTTGCAAAATTCCATTTAGGTCCTTAAGTTTTTCTATAAATAAGAGGCCAATGCTCTTGAATTCTTCACACCATCCTCTTGAGCTCCTTGGCCGAAATCCTAGAGGGAGAAAGAAGAGAGAGAAGCTCTGGAAAAATTGTCCGGAAGTTCTTCAACGGGTAAGTCTTTCGGGCTTTAGTTTTTAAGTTCGAGTTTTTAGTTCGGTAGTTAGTAGAATTGTTGGTTAGATTTAGGAAGTAGGGAATGAGATTCCTACTATTGTTTTTAGGCCTCATTGCATTGAAAAATTCTGACGAGGTAAAAACTTGGTAGGGATCGAGTACCTGAAAAGTTGAAGCTTTTGTATCTCTTTCAAAAGTAGGGGTTATAATGCTAGAATAGCCTTTAATTTTTCAAGTATGATTGGATATCATATGGGAGGGCTATTTTAGTCTTTATTTTTGAAAATCAAAATGGCGTCGAAGTTCTGGCGAAATTTTGGGAAGAAAAGTAGTCAAAGTAACGAAGTCTTTGGCGAAATTCCGCCAATTAGGGGTATAGGGGCAAAATGGTAATTTTTACCTAAAATGCCGATTATAATGCCAAATCACTAATGAAAGTGATATTACTCCTATAGGACATCGAAACTCGATCTGCCGCCGTTACGCCGTCCGACGTGCATTGTTGGACGTTTAAGCATTTTTCGTAAACGTGCCGTTTCGCGAATTGCCGACGTTCGTCAACGAACGTACGTTCGCGTCATTGTAACACTAACGCTGATGATTATTGAATGTGTATATGTGTTGATATGTTGTGTAAATAGTTTGATGCCGAAGGCAAGGCTAGTCTATGTGGGTAAGCCAAATAGTCGTCGTAAAGTCGGTGAGGCCCCATGATAGACACTTACGGTCATGCTATTCAGTGCTATATGAACCGTGTCTATGGAACCGTACTTAGACGCACCGTGTCTATGGAACCGTACTTAGATGCATCGTTTCTATGGAACCGAACTTAGATGCACCATGTCTATGGACCCGTACTTAGACACACTGTGATTAAGGTATCGTACTTAGATCACTATTACGCTTTTATGTTGTTATTTAATGATCATGTACCGGCTTGATCGATGTTGTAAAATTTGCAATACCTGTTGGACATATACTGTTTATAAGCATGAGGTTAACCGTTACCTGAGATCCAATGCGCTAAATTGGATCTCGCCTATAGCTTCGTGGTTCGGAGGACCGGAGGGCCGAGAAGAGAAGCAAGCGAGACCATGTAGAAGATTCGGTTGAAGATTTCTTTCGTTGAATATTTCCTTTGAACCACATGGGTTTTTGTACCGTTGTTGGATCCAAATGGACTTACGGCATTTTATAAGTACATATCGGTTACTCAATGCTCCGATGCTCTACTCGATTATTTAAAATGATGTCTTAATGATTTTTTTTTTTGCTTTTGGAAATTGGGTTGTTACATGTGTCATTAATTTTTTCCTAAAATTTAGATCATTTCCAATATTACCTCTACTAATTGCATTAGACTCTAATATCGTATTAATTATTACTCTCAAGTCTCACCCACTACCCTTAATAATTATAGCTATACATGGAAAATAATATTTAATGTTCTTTGGAAACAAGCAAGTGTTTTATAAAAATGACTAAATACATTTGTTAGTTGGTGTCTTATAATAAGGACCGGAAAAAGTATCACCTAATACGTTTCCACCAAGCAGAATGCTCAAAGTCGGCTCCCCATCGGCTTCAAACACAAATCACCGTAGACAACAGTGATCCGGCTTGGATCCCCCCCCCCCCCAAAAAAAGCATTGGGATCCGTTCCAAGCTACTAGCTTATAAAATTTTGCATGTGGCTTCATGAAAATTTGAATTTCTCCCTTCGTCATTCCCCAACAAATTTCCCCTCCCTCTGTGTTTCTTATCAACTTTAGATATAGTCATAGAACCAAATGAGGAAGCAGTAGGAACTCAAAAGTGGGTTGAAGCTAAGAATGGCAAGATGCAAGCTCTAGAAAACAATCACCCATGGGATGTGTTTCCTTTGCCTAAGGGGAAGAAGGCCATTGGTTATAAGTGGGTATACAAAGTTAAGTTTGATTTAGCGGGAAATAGATAAGTATAAAGCTATAGATTGGTAGTCAAGTGATATAGTCAAAAGGAAGACATAGATTATCATGAAACTTTTTTGCTTGTGGTAAAATGTTTACTGTCTGATTAGTTCTTAAACTTTCAGCAATTAATTCATGGAATTTATATCAGATGGATGTAAATAATGTTTTTTTTAGGGAGATCTCAAAGAGGAGGTCTATATGAGAATCCCACAGGGTTTTGAACGAAAGAGGGAGCATATGGTGTGTAGGTTAAGGAAATCACTTTATGGCTTGAAACAAGCCTCAAGCAATGGAATTGGAAATTAACATAGGCTCTCATAGATGGAGGGTTTAAACAAAATAAAAATGATTATTCACTCTTTATTATGCAATGTGAATATGTGATGATGGTGTGGTATTTATCTTATTATACATTGATGATCTCTTAATTACTGGTAGTTCTGAGAATGGTATTGCATATACTAAACATCTATTACATAGTAATTTTAAAGATTAAGGATTTAGGTATGATGTGATACTTTCATGGCATTGAAATCGCGAAGTCAGAGAAAGGGATTGTTTTATTTCAGCATAAACATGTACTAGGTCTCTTGTCTGAAACAAGGATGAGCGGTTACAAACCCTTAATGGTTCTAATGGCTCAGAATCTTAAGTTGATATCATACCGAGAAGGAAAGGACTTAAAGGACTTGCTGTTGTCCGGTCCCAATAAATACCGAAGAGCAAAGATTGCTGTTATCTGATTTTAAATTTAAAACAGGTTTGTGTAATTTTTATGGGCTCCTTAGAATTTTTTTTTTTTTAATTTATATACATTAGTGTTTACTGTAATACCCTAAAAGCACGTATCATAATTTGGTAAAAATTATACCTATAGAAAGTAGGTGAATATGAGGTGTCAAATATTAAGTAATAATTAGCATATTTTCCAAGGGAAAACCTCTTAGGGAAAATTAGGAGAAAGAACTATGGGGTCAAACGACCGGAATACCCTTGGAGTGTATAAAGAACTTAGGAAAATTGTGAAAAATCCTAACAGCAGTAAAATGGTTAATTGAATTAAGAGAGTATATCATCTCTAATTTTGGTAATTTAATAAATTATGAACTTGGAGAAATTGAATAAGAATGCTCAAAAAGTATTGAAATGACTAAAATACCCTTGTAAATTCTAAAATAATGCGAAGACATGGAAACAAAAATGTCAGTATAAAAGCTATGAGGTAATGAGGCATTCTAATTAAGAAAATTATCAACTAGTGATAATAAAGTAATTAAGTAATTATTGGCTAATTACTTAAGCATAAGCAAAGGAAATTCATGAATAATTATGTAAAACCCAAAAATTAGTGGTTGTTGGCTTAAAATTAGTAAAAACATATTTTCTAATTAATTGGAAATTTTTGAGAAAAATGGATGAGTTTAGGTATTTTTAAGCCTAAATACAAGAATGGACCAATTAGGTAATTTTGTGAAATTTTTGGGAAAATTAAAATAAATAAATCATTAAATAATTAATTAAATAAAAATAAATATTTATTAAAATAAAATAGGGTCCAGCCGAACTTAGGAGAAAATTTGAAGATAAGAATGAAAAAATTAAAATCTAGATATTTTGCAACCTGTTCTGCCGCGTTTAAGACAACGTGGATTCGTAGCTTGCCGCAACAAGTGAGATCTTGGGTTACTAATTTTAACTATATTTTTTTGGGATGGGAAGGGTGATTTTTTGTTGTGTGACCATATTGTGTAAGCAAGTATGCCTTTTGTGTAGGACAACAAACTTTGGACCATGTTCAACTGAGGAAATATGTTAATAGGAAATCTGAATGTGTCCCGCCCATCTGTATATAGCCTTGTGATAAAAGGTCCAGTGTGGGTGTATGTATTTTAGTTGCTGGAATGTCATATCACCATTTTGTAGTTATGCTTGGGCATCTGTGCAATGTACCAGAATGTTTTTGTTGGGTTTGTCTCAATGTATATGAATTTATGTATTTCATACGTTTGTTAACATGTTGAACTTGCACTTTATTTCAATTCATGGCTTGTTCTGATACAGATGATGTTGTGTTCTTTGTCGATTATGTCTTGTTGTCAAATTATGTGTCTTTGTCATGTAATCCGTTCGAACCGCATTCCAATGTTGTGTTTTTACGTTCGAACGTAATCAAAAGGTTCGAACGTCTACTCACAGTTTGTTGGCCCTGTTTTGTTCGAACCTGACCATTGAAAGTTCGAACTTCCCTGTTTAGCTCAAACTTGCACATCTGTTTAATTTTGCTGTTGAATTTTATCACTATGGTTCACTGATTAATTGGGGGCTATGTTGGCAGTTGTTATGTCTGTATTATGTCACTTAACCTTCTGGTGCACTTCAAGCTGCATTTTCTACATTGATTTGTACATGCATATGGTTAGGTCTGCTACATGTTGGTTTAGTGCATGCTAGCTGCATTTTATCACCTGTGTGATTGTTTTTGTTCCTCCATTCAAGTTTGTCTTCATCATTCTACAACATTTGAGAAGGCCAAATTGCACATTTGTAAATGCTTTGAAAATTTTGCTAACCTTTTCTAAAACCATCATACTGATATGCATATTTTAGACCTCACTGGTTATTAACTTGGACAGTGTTTACTAACTTCCTAAGTTATAAACTATAATCATACATTTTCGGAGTTCCCTACATATATCACATTGCTATGACTACTACTTCCTGGATGTAACTTGCAAATTTTTATTCTGTGCAAAGTTTAAAACGTTTCACTCCAGTTAATGTGATGTTTAAGCATAATTGTTCTGCATGCAGGGCCTTGGTTAAGTTAGTGCTCACGCTTTGCCTATTTTTATATGTTTTACCCCACATTTTTTGGTCGTTCATCATCAAACCTGTTCAGAGGCCACCTTGTGTGGCAAATGTTTCAATTCATATGAAATTGCTCTGTCATATCTACATTTATTTGAATTGCTATATTTATCGAGTGTTAGCTTTGTCTGAAACACCACTTCATTTTGCATAACAAAGACTTGTAAATTGTCCGATCAAATCGTAAACCTCTCTTGTTCTCATGTTTAACAGACTTTTTTCTTTACTTAAGCAATTATTGCAAGTTTGTCTTCATTGTTATACAATATTTGAAAAGGCCAAATTGCACAATTTAAATTGCTTTCACTCTATTGTGCATCGATTGCTTCACTTGTACTGACCTTTTTTAACATACTACACCAAGCAATTCAGTCTTGTTCCTCAATTTCAGTTGCCAACTCTGTTTTTTCTTATCCACATACTGGATTTTATTTAGGCGACTGCATACTACCAACGGTTTGCCACTGCTTATTATCACCATTATACTGGTTTGTTTATCAATTCCGCATCTGGGTAATGTTCCACGATTTACTTCCCCATACATCTTGTAATCTTCAATTCCCCAACAAATTTCATACTTTGGTGCTTTCCCCTCTATTCCATGCTTGTCGTCTTCCAACATCACTTCGTCATTATGCTCGTTGCCGTTTATTTCCCGTCGACGTCGCATTGCAATTTCCATCTGAACAACGGCACGATTTGGTTTAGGGTTCGTTTTCGTCCAATGGGAAAAAACAAAATTTGATTCCTTTTTTTTTTTGCGTTTTTATTTTTAGGGGCAATCTAAGAATTTTGCCTCAATTTCCCACTTAACCAACCACCAATTTTTCATACCAAACATTTTATTTTCCTCAACTTCACTTCTATTCTGACGTCTACCAAACAGTTTTTCTTTTTAAGTTCCCTCTTAATCTTCCTTCCATTCATTTCCTCATTAAATGTTTCTGTACCAAACAGGCCCTTAGCTTTTTCAACAAAAGCTCTCGAAACGCTTGCCCCAAGTAGGCTCATAGATATTTGATCAACATATCCAGCCCCAAATAGGCTCATGGATATTTGATCAACATATCCATGTTTCTTATTTACTCTTCTCTTTTCATGCTAATAGAATAAAAGTGGAAGTTATTTAGTTCAATTAATGCCAAACATTTCCTTAAGCTTTTTTTTTTGGCCAACAAACATTTTCCTAAGTTTTAATTTAAGTAAAAGTTGCAAATTCAACTCTCCATAAATGATGGGTGATTTTTTTTTTTTGGGTGATTGATATTAAAAAATGTATATATATAAAATAAACAATGATTGAGTGAATGTTATGCACCACGAGGTAGATGAGCTTGAAGGGGAAGATTAGGATTCGATCTTATCAAGTTGTCCCCTTGTGATCCTGCAACATTAGATTATTTGATTAATGGTAGGTGTTAGGATCAATCAAGAACTCTCTTGGTTGCTTAGCAGTCAAATAATTCATTTTGTTTTGCCATATTTATAAATGCTTTGATTTTATTGCTAAATCACTACCACTCTAGAAGGATATTCCTCCGATTTTACATTTATTTTTCACAAAAACTCATATATATATATATATAGGAAGTGAGAATGAAATCAAAGTATAATCATACCGTAATATTGAATTTAGGTAGAAAGACACAAAAACGCCTCGAAAATATGTAAATTTCATTTCAAACCCTGAAATGACTTAATCACTATAGAGTCATTAGAATCTGGTCTGAAATTAAATTTGTAACAAAATTAGCTAAATGCATTATTTTTAAAAATAAAAGTAACATTTTAACAAGTAACAAGTTTAGCTTATCAAATCACAAGAATAATGAAGACAATGACAACTAATTTTAGTGAATTATTTTTACTGAATAGCAATGACAACAACAATTTAATAAATAATAACAATAATTAAGGTGGTAAAAACTAATTTCACTTAAGGTAATCTAGTCATTTAACCCAAATAAAAAATAAAAATTGTAGAATAGTCCTTAAGAACTTCATGTAGGAATTGAGCCATTCTGAAAGGTTTTTTTTTTTTTGGGATTTCCTTGGTTATGTTTTTCTCATTTGAATTTATGTTTTTTAAGGTCAAAATGATATTAGTAATTATACGATGGAAGTACATAGGTTCTACATAATATGGATATAAATGATCTTTGTAACATCCCATTTTTAAAAGCGGTATAATCTTTTTTTCATCGAGTACCCTGACGCTATGTTAAGAGCTGAGGTCCGCACCGGACCTCAGGTAACGGTTAACCTCATATTTACATATACAGTATATGGATCACAGTCATTCACAACATTAACAGTATAACAGATGTACCCAACCAATGCAGATGTACCGCACGGAGCGAATGCAGACGCACCGCACGGAGCAAAAATAGATGTGCCGCACGGAGCGAATGCAGATGCACCGCACGGAGCGAATGTTTCCTTACAGATATGTCACCCATAGTGAATGTACCCCGAAAGCACATAAACATACAACAGATCATACGCGAACGTACCTTCGTTGACGATATACAGTACAATCGTTGGTCAGAACATAATCATAGGTATCCTATAAGGACAATAGCGTATATGTTACTAATCAATCATCATAACAGTCATTTTAGTCAAAAATGACCATTTTACCCCTGACGCCCCTAATCGGCAGAATTTCGCCAGAACTTCGTTACTTTGACTCTAATCTTCAAAAAATTTGCCATATTTCTAAATCCAACATATTTTCAAAATAAATATCATATTTAACCTTAAAACATGATGTAACATCCCAATTTGAGCCAATTTTTTTTTTTAAAACATCAGAGTAGAGCATTGGAATAAAAACATTGAGTAACTGATTATAACAATAAAAGTGGCGTGTCTTCCTGTTCATAAAGATTACTACATTATCTGATTATGACTTTACATCTCATCGGCCGATCATTACTCGGTCTTCACGTGGTCTTTATCTTCATGTGTGTTGTCTGCTCTGCTTACTCTTATCCTCCGTCCATAGTCTCTCTCTCCAGACCTTGATGTGATGCTATAGTAAGAGCTGAGATCCAACGTTCATCGGATCTCAGGTAACGGTTAACCTCATGCTTATATAACACTTTATGTTTCAACAGATATTTCTATGATTACAGCAATGATACATGACCATTTAATAACAACTACCCTACAAGCAAAGTTATTTGTGCACTTTAATTGTGTGCCACGATGTACTATCGTGTCCGTAGCGTTAGGAAAACTCTAACGGCATTATATTTACAAGCAAAGTTATTTACAGCAATGATACATGAACCGCACGTTTTGCGGAAAACGGCGAAACGTCCAACGGCGGCTCGTCGGACACTTTTAGGTAAAAATTACCATTTTGCCCCTATACCCCTAATTGGCGGAATTTCGCAAAGACCGTTACTCGACCAATTTTCTCCCCAAAATTTTGCCGAACTTCGACGCCATTTTGATTTTCGAAAATAAAGACTAAAATAGCGCTCCCATATGATATCCAATCATACTTGAAAATTTAAAGGCTATTCTAGCATTATAACCCCAACTTTTGAAAGAACTACAAAAGCTTCAACTTTTCAGGTACTCGATCCCTACCAAGTTTTTTACCTCGTCAGGCATTTTTCAATGCAATGAGGCCTAAAAACAATAGTAGGAATCTCATTCCCTACTTACTAATACTATCTAACAATTCTACTAACTACCGAACTAAAAACTAAAGACTAAGGACCGAAGGACTTACCCGTTGAAGAACTCCATACAAAATTTGCCCGAGCTTCTCTCTCTTCTTTCTCCATCTAGGTTCGGCCAAGGCAAGGAGAAATGGATGTGAGAATTTGTGAAGAGAGGCATGCCTTTATATAGGCAAGAAGTGGGCAAGTTGTGTAATTTTCACAAACCAATTTTGTGCCCAAAGTTGTAATTTTCCCTTTGATTATAACCATGGAAAATAAGACCAAAATGTTGTAAAATTCTTGTCCATGGAGAGATTTGGTCGACATAACATGGGTGATGTGGCTGCAATGGAATGGTTCCAAGAGTAGTGACTTATGTTGCTTTATAGCCCGATCCGATAGAATTTCCCCAATCGGTACCCGATTCGCGTAATTTTGGAGAAATCTCAAAATTCTGGATTTACAACTTTGAAGAAATGTTCTCTCTTACTAGAAATGTCCAAGTTAACCTAAATTTTGATTCCATATAGGGCTCCAACAGTCTAGTTGAAGTTTTCTCGAGAAACGTGTCCGAACGTGTCCGATGTCGAAACGTATTTCGAAATCATCAACTTCTTCGAAAAATTCACTGATTCCAAATATGTCAAAATAAATTAAAACTCATTCCTAGATGTTGAGTTAGAATTTATTTCCTTCATATCCAAAAATGTGCCTATCGCATTTTTTCCTATTTCGTCTTACTAGGAAATTGCACAATCGGCTTCAGAATTTACTTCCGGAAGAGCCTAATGGAAGATAAAATTCCACTGATCAATATTTTATCCTGACTTTGGAAATCCTATTCCTAGATCTCTAGATAGGATCCGTTTCTTAATTTCTACATTACTATTCACCACTTTAAATTATATTATATAATAATTGCAAGTTGTAAGAAAAATTAGATATTAAAATTTATCTTCATTTTCCTTTCTTTTCTTTTTTTCTGCCCATTATTATTATTATTATTTTTAATTTCGTTTTTTTTAATTAATTAATTAATTAAATAATTATTTTTACATAATTTTTTACAAAATTTTCCTATTGGTCAATACTTTGATTTAGGCTTAAAAATACCTAAAATCAACTATTTTTCTCCAAAATTTCCAATTAATTAGTAAACATATCTTTACTAATTTTAAAACAAAAACCACTAATTTTAGGGTTTTACATAATTACCTGTGAATTTCCTTTACTTAAGCTTAAGTAATTAGCCAATAATTTCCTAATTACTTTCTTATCATTAGTTGATAATTTTATTAATTAGGATGCTTCATTACCTCAAAACTTCTGTATTTACATTTTTCTTTCATGTCTCTTGCATTATCTTAGCACCTACGGGGTATTACGGTCATTTCCTTACTTTTGAGTATTCTTCTACAATTTCTCCAAGTTTGTAACTTATTAAATTACCTAAATTAGGGACAATATCCTTCCCTATTTCAAATAGATTTTTACTTGCTTCTTTTATAGCTTTCACAATTTTCCTAAATCATTTATGTCCCTTAGGGGCATTTTGGTCATTGGCACTTTGGCCCTTAGATTCTCTAATTTCCAAGAGATTTTCCTTTAGAAAATAAAATAATTATAACCTAATATTTGATATCCCATATTCACCTACTTTTTATAGGTTTATCTTTACCAAATTATGATATTGATTTTTAGGGTATTACACATGATATCTAAACTAACTTGGAAGATTAAAGATCAAACTAACATTTCTATTATAACTACCGAATCGAAACTAGAACTTAAAACTAGAGATCGAAGAAATTACCCAGGGCTTTGCTACTCCTTCTTCCGGGCTCCTCCTTCTCTCTAACCTCTCTCTATGTTTCGAAATGTCTAAGGGAATTTGTGAGGAATGAAGTGAAGATGGAGGTCCTATTTATAGGCAAACAATTCACTATTCACAACTTTATCATATTGAATTCTAGCCATTGGATCAAAAGCACTTTTGCATCTCTAAATCTCCACCACTCATGTGCTTGGCCGACCTCCCCTTGTCCTTTTTGCAAAAATTGCATCATCAAAATGATGTCACATGCATTGCTTTATGGACTTGTACCGATAAATCTTCCTGTTCGGTGTTCTAATCGCGTAATCTTATCTAATCTCAAAAATCCATCGATGTCACCTTGAAGGTCTCTGTTTACTCTTGAGAAATATGTGGATTAATAAAATTTACGATTCCATTCAGGGTATTTCGAAGCCTCACGAAGATTTTCGGATAAACGTCTTCGGTTACGGAAGTGACTTCCGGTAACACCAACTTCGAGACAAAAATTCACTGATTCATAATATGTCCAGATGTTTACCACTTAATCCAAGGATTTTGAGATAGGATTTAATTTCTATCGGTTCTCATTTATCCTATTTGCTTTTTACACAAATATCTATTTTTTTAATATTATTATACAACAACTTGCACCAAAAATATCATGATATTATTTTGAAAAAACCTTAACCCTTTTCTCACCCAAAATTTCGGCCAACATCTTTTTTTTTTAAATTAATTAATATTATATATTTTAATTATCTTATATTTAATTTACCAAAATTCTCCCATTGGTCCATTTCTAATTACATGGATTTAGGCATTTGAATTTGTTAGAAATTCTTGTAGCCTTTGATCTTGCTTTATTATATTCAATCTTAGCCATTGATTATTTGTTTAATTTGTAGAAATTGATTAACAAGTTTAATTAGTGCCCTAAACACATGATTAGTAACCTTTTAGGGTTTAGGGTTTTCATGTACTTAATCTCATACATTTTTTCTTAATCTTTTCTAATTAATTAGCAAGTGTATTTTATGCTAATTTTAGCCATAAACATTTAATTAAGGGTTTTACATAATTATTCTTGGATATTCCCTTAATCATGCTTAAATAATTAGTCATTATTTATTTATTTAATCCCTTACTAATTGTTGATAATTTTATTATTTAGGATTAATCATTTTTTCACAACTATTTTACTGACATTGATATTTTATGCCCCATATATTATTTTAAAAATCACCGGGTAACTTACGCTCCCAAAATTATATTTAATTTTGCCTCATTATTTTCCAAGGAAATAATCCCAAAAAGTATCTAAGTTAGAGACAACATACTCTCTAATTTTTAATAATTATTTTATTGCCTCTCGGGATTTATCATAGTATTTTACAACTCATACGGAATTTAGGGCTTGTTTGGCACTTTATCTCTTCTATTTTCAATAGAAATAGCCCTAGAAATAATACCTAATTTTGAGACCACATATTCACCTATTTCCAATAGGTATTATTCACTAA
Source organism: Acacia pycnantha (assembly GCA_025563575.1). NCBI lineage: Eukaryota > Viridiplantae > Streptophyta > Magnoliopsida > Fabales > Fabaceae > Acacia > Acacia pycnantha. The sequence continues at coordinate 215,901 of JAMWYP010000377.1, read as the reverse complement.
ATTATGACACTTATCATAAGTAAAATTTTTAGGGTATTACGAGATGCGATACAAGGCAATGATCTAAAAGGTGAAGTCATAAACAAATGCCAACAACTAGATCTTGGCGGGCGTATGACAGTTGGTGAATATGTAATGACGCAAGATTGATGAACGTCTTTTCTTTCTTTCTTTCTTTCTTTCTTTTTTAAAGGTTTTTCCCTCAAAATTTAGAGATTAGAGGGTTCTAATATTGCTTCTCAAAGTTTAGAGAACAAAGGGTTATCATATTTTCTAATAAGTGCGCTCATTGTTGTCAAACTCGCGAGTTGACTCCCGAATTTACCATTTCTACGTTTCTAACTTATAAAACCGAGTCAAGTCACCGGTAAACTTGTGCTAGTTATAAACTCGGTTAACTTACGAGGTTATGCACCAAATTTACCGTTTTTACGTTTTTAGCTTGCAAAACCGTGTGAACTTTTTGATTTGATCATACTCAACGGCTTTATATATAAATTTTATAGAAATTTCTTTGTTAAATATGATAAATGATGAATGTTGATGGATTTAATTTCAATTATTTTGATTATAAATATATTTAAAACAAATTACTGTCATTTTTATATTTTAATTATTTAATTATGTACTAGTAATACCTATTTAATAATAAAGTAAACTCTTATGAATTTACGATTCGAGTTTACGATACGAGTTTATGTCTTTGTCACAAGTTTGCTTAAACTCGTGAGTTTGAGAACCTTGAGCAAGGTTGTTAAAACTTATAAACGAGTTTTTACTTAAAAACGAAGGAGAATAAAAAATCGTAAAACGTAAAATCGTAATACTAAACGTATATATATATATATATATATATATATATATATATATATATATATATATATATATATATATATATATATATATATATATATATATATACTCTCTGGTCACTTCTATTTCACCAGCAGGCATCTTGAAATCAAAGCTAAAGGTAAAGTAGTAATCAGCTTTTCAGCTATACATATTATTGTCATTTTTAGATTTTATTTAATTATATGTACTAGTAATACTTATTTAATAATAAAAGTAAACTCTTGAGTTTATTATTCGTGTTCACGATACGAATCTATGTCACTGTCATGAGTTTGTTTAAACTCGTGAGTTTGACAACCTAGAGTGCGCTTCTTGAGATTCAAATTAATGTTTTCCCCTTCACTGTATGAGGTCCCTTATTACTTTAACCAACATTTATTACATTGTCACGTTGATTCCCCACTTTTAAATGACCACATTCCAATTTTATTTTAAGGGAATAATCCAATAGTATAATAGTAGGGGAGGAAGATATGCCTAGAGCTTCCTTGAATCATTAAAGAAGGGTAATGTTGAAAAAGTTAGAGGGTTATAAAATTGCTCTGAAAAACTTTCAAAGTAAAATTGTCCCTATATTCATATTCGTATCACTCAAAGTTTAAGAGGGTTATAAACATTCAAAAATATAATTTATTTAAGGAAGTATATAAATTATGGTTGAGGTTTATCCATTTATAAATAAAACTTGAAGAGGGTTAATTATTAAATTTTAAAGGTTGATGGGGTTATTTCTACATGATTCAAAATTTAGTGAAATATTTTTCCCAAAAAAAGTATTTGTGATTTTTATGTAATTTACTCCTCAAAGAAGTAATATAATAAAAATAATGGATGTACACTTTTCAAACCCCACCCTCTCGTTTTTACTAAACATAAACATTAACTAATGGAGGTACGGTAACCCAATCATCACGAAAACATCTCCATCAAGAAAGTTAGAAAACCTTAACTAGTCTATCGTCACTTAGGGCCCATTTGGTACAAGGAAAATTTGAGGAGGGAAAGGAACTTAGAGGAGGGAAATTGTAACATCCCATTTTTGAAAAGCAGAATAATTTGAGAGAGTAACTGATTCATAATCAAAATATCAACCATAGTGTAATATAATAATGGTACATTCATCCGAGTGTTTCAAAACGTAAGTAATACATAAACAAAAGGAAAATCTTTGGCCGAAGTCTACTCGTGCTGCTTGCCCTATCTCCAATCCTCGGCCCTCCGGACCACGAAGCTACGGTGAGGTCCAATGCCCATTGGACCTCGGGTAACTGTTAACCTCAAGCTCAAATATGACAAGATATGGATGACGAGATATTCATAACAATACAGCAAAGCATATCGGTACATAAGCACAAAGCAGATGCATGATCAATACAATGACAGAACATAAGCACAGAGCAGATGTAAAGTCCCACACAAAATGTCTGCATATACCCAGTGCCACGATAACAACTCGTGTCCTCAGCGCTAGGAAAAACTCAAACGGTATTACCAATACTATAACCCGTGTAAAGCTGTAAGTATAATCGGTGACCCAAAACAGAGTCTCGGCCTATGAACTTATCTATCACATATATGTATATGAGCAGCATGGAGTTAGGGTTACAGCACACGTCCGTACCGTCGTTGACGAATATTCGGTACGTTTGACGGAAATTTTGATACGTCTAACAACCGGTACGTGATTACAGATATCCTATAAGGATAATATCACATTTATTAATGATCAACAGTATAACAGACATTTTAGGCACAAATGACCATTTTGCCCCTGGCTTTACTAATCGACTAAATTTTGCCAGAGCTTCGCTACTTTGACTCTAATCTTCCAAAATTTTGCCATATCTCTTACTCCAACATATTTTCAAAATAAATATCATATTTAACCCTAAAACATGATATTAAAATCATACTTGGAAGATTAAAGATCAAACTAACATTTCTACTATAACTACCGAACTATGAACTAGAACTTAAAACTAGGGAACGAAGAAATTACCTAGAGCTTTGCTACTTTTCCTTCTCTCTTCTCTCTTGAAATTATTGAACTAGGAAAGTGAATTGGTGAGGAAATTTTGCAAATGGAGGAATGGCTATTTATAGGCAAAATTGTGCACTATTCACAACTTTATCATCTTGAATTTTGACCATAGGATTTAGGGTTTTTGTCATGGCTCAATCCTCCCCCTCCATTGCCTTGGCCGACCTCCCCCTCCCCCTTTTTGCAAAAATGACATCATCCAATATGATGTCATCTCTTGCTTTATGGAGTTTCTACCGATAAAGTTGTAACATCCCGTTTTCTAAAGCGATTTTTTTTTCAATCAGAGTAGAGCATTGGAGCGAAAGAGTAACTGATTTATAGCAACATCAACCATAGTGTAACATTGTAATGATTACAGTAATCCTAGTGTTCAGAAATAGAAACAGAAAGCGGTAAAGATATCTTCGGCCGTAAGCTTACTCCTGCTGCTTGCAGAGGTCTCCGATCCGTGGTCCTCCGGACCCTGAAGCTATAGCTGAGATCCAATTTACCACATTGGATCTCAGGTAACGGTTAACCTTATGCCCAAACAACACAGTATACAGACAACAGATATTCTAGACAATACAACAGTATATCAGTACATAAGCATACAGCAGATGCATAATCATTATGCCGACAAAACATAAGCTTACAGCAATATGTAAAGCCCCATAAAGTAACAACAACAATAACGGCCTGCACTATTCACCAGTGCCACGATACCACTCGTGTCCTCAGCGCTAGGAAAACATAACGGCATTATTATGACTATAACCCGTATAAAGCTGCTCGTATATCGGTCTACAAACGTATCTATCACATATATGCATTTAAGCAGCACAAGATTAGTGTTACGGTATGCGTCCGTACCTTCATTGATGGCGTTAGGTACTTCGCGTAAAACGTACTTTTACTAAAAGCGCAAAACGTCCAACAATGCACGTCGGGCGGCGTAACGGCAGCAGATCGAGTTTCGATATCCTATAAGAGTAATATCACTTTCATTAGTGATTTGGCATTACGACGGCATTTTAGGTAAAAATTACCATTTTGCCCCTATATCCCTAATCGTGAATTTCACCAAAGACTTCGTTACTTTGGCTCCGACTTTCCAAAATTTTGCCAGAACTTCGACCCAATCATAATTTTCGAAATTCTAGACTAAAATAACCCTATCATATGATATCTAATCATACTTGAAAGATTAAATACTAATCTAACATTACTACTCTAACTATCGAAAGAACTACGAAAGCTTAAAGCTCGGTACCGAAAAACTTACCCAGAGCTTCGCTACAAGTTTCCCCGGACTTCCTCCTTCCTCCTTGCTGCTCCCAATTCGGCTTGCTTAGTGGGATTTGGTGTGCAAAATTATGAAGGAAATCAAGCCTATTTATAGGCAAAAAGTGTGCCTAACTTTGTAATTTTCACTTCCCTAAACTTGCAATTTTCCCCTCAAGTTCCACCACAAAATTTAGGGTTTCTAGATGAAATTCACATGGCCAACCAGCACAACAATTCGCCCAGCCCCTCCCCAAAGCAAGAATGAGTCACCATTTTACCTTTACTTTTTGTCTTTAGCCCGATAAAGCTCCCCGATCGGTGCCCGAATCGCGTAATTGCGTAAAATCTTAAAATTCTGGATTCATAACTTTGAAGATCTTCTCTTTCTTACTAGAAATGTCTATTTTAATCTAAATTTTGATTTCATACAGGGTTCCAACCGTCCTGCTGGAGTTTTACGGAAAAACGTGTCGGTTACGAAACGAATTTCCGGAATCATCAATCTCTGGACAAAAATTTACTGATTCCAAATATGTCCAGATAATTTCAAACCCATTTCCAGATGTCGAGTTAGAATTTATTTTCTTCAGATCCTAAATGTGACTATACGCATTTTTTTCCTATTTCGTCTTATTAGGAAAATGCTCTACCGCTTCGAATTAACATCCAGAAAAGTCTAACGGAAGATAAAAATCCACTGATCAATATTTTACCTTCACTTTGGAAATCCTATTCCTGGTTCTCTAGATAGGATCTGTTTCCTTATTATTTTTTTACTATTTACTTTAATTAATTATATAATTAAATATTACCACTTGTATGTAAAATATCATGATATTTTTTTACTAATTCTTATCCTCAATTTTTGCCTCAAATTCGGCTGGACCTTTATTAATTATTATTTAATATTTATTTTTTAATTAATTAATTATTTATTTATTTATTTATTTCAATTTTCCTAAAAATTTCACAAAATTCTCTTATTGGTCCATTCTTGCATTTAGGCTTAAAAATACCTAAACTCATCTATTTTTCTCAAAAATTTCCAATTAATTAGAAAATATGTTTTTACTAATTTTTAGCCAAAAACCACTAATTTTAGGGTTTTACATAATTATTCATGAATTTTCCTTGCCTATGCTTAAGTAATTAGCAAATAATTACCTAATTACTTTATTATCACTTGTTGATAATTTTCTTAATTAGAATGCCTTATTTCCTCATAACTTTTACACTGACATTTGTGTTTTCATGTCCCTTCCATTATATTATAATTCATGAGGGTATTTTGGTCATTACAATACTTTTTGAACGTTCCTTCTCAATTTTTCCAAGGTTATACTTTATTAAATTACCAAAATTAGAGATAATATACTCTCTCAATTTTAATAATTATTCTACTGCCTTTTCGGATTTTTCATAATTTTTCTAAGTTATTTATGTCCCTTAGGGCATTTTCATCATTTTGGCACTTTGGCCCTTAAATTCTCTAATTTCCTACAGAATTCAACTTAGAAAAATAGACTATATTTACACAAGTCTTGCAACCATAATTTCACTTATCGGAAATAGCCAATTTATTTATCAAAATATAATATTTCAGATAAATAAATACACGGTATTGCAAAAGTCCCTGTTCGGTGTTCTAATCGCGTAATCTTAAATAATCTCAAATTTTCCTTAGCATATCCTTGAACGTCTAAGCTTCCTCTTTAGAAATATTTGGGTTAGCAAAATTTTTGGTCCCATTAAGGGTATTTCCTAGCTCTTGATCATTTTAGGACAAACGCCGTCGGTTACGGAAATGACTTCGGGTAACACCAACTTCGGGACACAAATTCACTTGTTCATAATATGTCCAGATGTTTAATACTTAATCCACGGATTTTAAGATATGATTTAATTTCTATCGGTTCTCATTTATCCTATTTGTTTTTTCCACAAATATCTCATTTTATATTACTATTATATTACCACTTGCAAAACTCATAATTTTTCTCCCAAAAATTCCAATATTTCGGCTAGCTCACCCTTTTCCATTTTTTTAATTAATTTATATTATATTTTAATTGTCTTGTATTTATTTTACAAAAATCCTCCCATTGGTCCATACATAATTACATGGATTTAGGCATTTTAATTTGCTAGAATAATTATAGACCTTTGATCTTGCTTTATTAGGTAACATCCTAACCATTGATTAATGCTTTAATTTGTCCAATTTGATTAGTAAGCTTAATTAGGGCCTTAATCCTATGATTAGTAATCTTTTTTACACAACTAATCTTTAGGGATTTTATGTACTTAATCTTATCCATATTCCTTAATCATCTCTAATAAATTTATATTTATGCTAATCTTAACCATTAATATTTAATTAAGGGGTTTTACATAATTATCCTTGGTTATTCCCTTAATCCATGCTTAAACAATTAGCCATTAATTATTTATTTAATCACTTACTAATTGTTGATAATTTTCTTATTTAGTATTAATCATTTTCTCACAACTATTACATCGACATTGGTAATTTATGTCTAATGCATTATATTAAAAATCATGGGGTCAATTATGGTCCTCAAAATAATATTTAATTTTTCCTCTTTTATTTCCAAGGGAAATAATTTATTAAATTGCCAAAATTAGAAACAACATACTTTCTAATTTTTAATAATTATTTAATTGCCTCTAATAATATTTTATAATATTCTCCGGTATTCTCTGTCCCACAAGTGCATTTAAGGATTTTTGCACATTATCCTTCCTAATTTCAAGAGGTTTTACCTTAGAAAAATAAGGTAAATGTGACACAATTTTGAGACCACATATTCACTTCTAAAGAATAAGTATTTATTTATCACAATATAATATTCTAGATAAATAATTATCCAGGGTATTACGAAATGAACTTAAAGGAAGGGAAAGAAAGATTTGAAAGATGGGGAAGATGGCTTGAGTTGTTTGGTAGGAAGAAAATGAATGGGTGGTAGTTGGTAAAGAATTAGGAAATATCTATTTTACCCTCAAAAGAAATTAATTCAAAATAAAAAAGAAAAATATTTTTTTTGCTAAAATATATTTTAAAAAAATATGTTGTTGTTAAGTTCGAACTTGCGTAAAAAATTTTTTCGCCAAATTCAAACTTCCGCCAAGTTTGAATTTCGGGGTAAATCATGCAAAAAGTGAACGGTGACGTGGGAACTTGAGATCCCACCAATTTTGGTGGGATCTCAAGTTCCACATATGAGGAAGAGTGGTGGGCTCGGTGTGGGCCCGAGAACTTGAGTTCTGGGAAGATTGGTGCAAAATGTGTACCAAACAGAGGAACTTGTCAAAGTTTCTTTCCTCCTCATCAATTGTTTGTACCAAACGGGCCCTTAGGTTGAGCCTTGTTTGGTAAGAAGAATGAATTTAGGGAGAATCACACTTTGGGGCCAATACAATAATTTAATTATTGATTCTGGATTAAAACATTTCCAAATTCTAATAAATTAAAGGGCTAAAGGTCCTCAATAATTAAATTTACAAAAATAAAAATATTCCCTCTACCCCTTATGTCACTCAGGTGGCAATTTTTTTTTTTTTTTTTTTAAAGATTGAATTATAAAAACTCTTTAATTTTGAATTATGGACAAATAATTCCCTTAATCTTAAAACTTAATGATAAACCCTTTCTAAGCTTTCAAATTTGTGTGGATGACTTCCAACTATCAATTATATATTCCTTAAAATTTATTTTTGTGTTTGCATATATACCCCTCAAACTTTGATTAATATGTAGATAAATTTCCTAAATTTTAAGCTGCGGATAGGTGATGTATAAAATTAATTATATAGAAATTATGTGCATAAATGTAAAAGTTTAGGGGTTAATTGTGAGGTTTCAAAGATTATGAAAATTATTTATACTTGGTCCAAAATTTAGGGATTTGGTATAATTTTTTTTTGAAACACATATTAAAAAAATTAAAACCTTAGTGATGTGTAAGAATTTTATTTTTACTGCCAAATTAAATGCTGTATGAGAAAGTATGCACTCCATCTTTTTATTGTAACGCTTCATTCAAAACGACATATATATTTAGCGTTTACTCCGTTAAACGTCACTTATGAGCTTAGGGACTCTATCCCAACAAAACTTGAACAACACTTACTTAATACTTTCAAATATTAGTTTAAAGGTTTAATTTCAAACAAATATTTATCAACCGAAATATTTTAGGATGAAAAATAATCCAAGTCGCATGGAAATTAAATATAAAGTGACATAAAGATGCACGAGGAGCCCAATAGAGCCTTTAAGGCTCACTCCTGAACACCTTCCTTTACTTCCTAGTAGAACATTCACCTAAAAAAATTAATATAATGGGATGAGATTTCACGTCTCAATAACAAGCGAAAGTTTCTACCATACACAAGCAAATTACATATGATTCAAAAGAAGGAGTTGATCACATATATATTTGTATATATCATAATCTTCATACAAAATGATTTCACATTAATCATCATTATATCAATCTCTATTTTTATCATAACAAGTAATATGCAAGATGAAACCTTCCTTATATCACTGTCCATCCTTATTCGATAAGCTGGAGTCATAGGCTAACACATAATCCAATAAAAACTCATCTATTTGATTGGATTGTCCCAAGCTCCCAGGTTCTTAAAAATGCACTTGGCCAAAAGTGTAGAGCTTAAGTCACGGACTATGACTTCTCTCCTTAAAAGAACACAACTAAGGAGGTGTCACATGTCTCATATCTCCTATGCAATCCCGACCAAAGGAAAACATGGAAGAAGGGGCCTTTACAAGTGTCATCCAATGTGTACCGAGCGATGACATACCTCGTGATAAAATATCTCACCATACAAATTCCTCATTACTCCAACACATCACAAATGCAATCGCCATGATAGTTATATTCAACCGCCAATAAATATATAATGTCATTAAAAGATAACATAACTTATGCTTCAATTCGTATCAAATATCATCATATATTCAAACATGTTAAAACGGAAACAATAATCCAACAATTTTAATCATAATTAAATTATTACCTATATGAATAAAATGAGTTATACATAAATTTACTGTAACATTTCTTACTTGAGAATTTACAATAAATACACATATACATGTAATTTAGTCCATTTTTAAATAAAAGATAGTCATTCATAATTATACACGATTCATAAGTATATGAAAGAATATTCCGAGTTACTTGTTACTCATAAGCTTAAAAATAATTACCAAAGAGTTATTTCAAAGCTCTTAATGAGAGTTTACAAAATCACACAGATAAATATCTATGAAAATACTAATTAAACTACTCTAAAATTACCTTAAAGCTACTATAGGTCTTAAAATTTACCCTCTAAAAATTAACACTCATTTCGGTCCTAAATATAGGATAAAGTTTATAGTACAAAGCATCGGATTATTATGCATATCGACATTCATTAATTAGCTACCATATATCAACATTTATATTGAGATTTATCATTAGTTGAAAATAAAAATGATTAGATAAGGTAAAGGATTTATGTATATGTGGGTGTGTACATCGTATGGAGGAAACATTATATTTCACTGGCCAAGGAGAACATGGTGTGGGTGTGCTCAGGAAGATGGGAGCATTGTATATAAATATATATTCAAGGGTTTGAAAGGGTGAAAGTTAAGTGAGTCGTGTATCTGCAAAGGAGTGAGAAGAGTGAACGATTTAAAAAAGTTTTTATTTTTATTTTAATTATAAACCTCAAGATATATTCGCTGGACTTGGAAGTAAAAAGAAAGAAAGAAAACATTAATAATTAGATCTTAAAGTGAACATCTACTGTACCCACATATATGCGCACCAGAAAGGATGAACGGTTTTGAATAAGTATTAAAAAATACTTATGTTTCCACTCACAGTTGCATTGGTTGGAAGAAGATATTGGGCTCATCACTTATTGTTTGAAACGTTTGAGAAAGAAAGAAAAATATAGGGAAAATCCCTCTAAGATGTTAAAGCACAGAAAAAAAAAGTTAAAACATTTTGATATAAACTTTTTCTTATTAACAACTTCATCAGTAGATGATTAATAACTAAATCTATAGGTTTTAACAACTCTTTGAGATTTTTTTGATGTTTTCTGTGAGGCTTTTTAATATTTCCTTAATCCCATAAGATCTTAAAGAGATTGTCTCAGAATAAGTATTAAAAATACATATGTTTCCACTCAGTTGCATTGGTTGGAAGAAGATCTTGGGCTCATCACTTATTGTTTGAAACGTTTGAGAAAGAAAGAAAAATGAAGGAAAAATCCCTCTAAGATCTTAAAGGACAAAAAAAAGTTAAAAAGTCCTATAGAAAATTCTAATGTCAAAAAGTCTCATTAACAACTCAATTTATAGGATTTAACAACTTTTTGAGATCTTTTTACATCAAAATTTTCTGTAAGACTTTTTAATATTTTCTTAGTGTAATACCCTAAAAATCAGTATTATAATTTAGTAAAATTATTCCTATCAAAAGTAGGTGAATATGAGATATCAAATATTAAGTAATAATTAGCTTATTTTCCAAGGGAAAATCTCTTAGGGAAAATTAGGAAAAAGAACTATGGGGTCAGAAGGACCAAAATACCCCTGGAAAGGGTAATGACTTAGAAAAATTATGAAAAATCTTAAAAGGCAGTAAAATGACCAAGTAAATTATGAGAGTATATTATCTCCAATTTTGGTAATTTAATAAATTATGAACTTGGAGGAATTGATTAAGAATGCTCAAAAAGTATTGAAATGACTAAATTACCCTTGTAAATTATAAAGTAATGCGAAGACATGAAAATGAAAGTGTCAGAGCTAGAATTGTGAGACAAGGGGGTATTCTAATTAAGAAAATTATCAACTTGTGATAATTAAGTAATTAAGTAATATTGGGCTAATTACTTAAGCATAAGCAAAGGAAATTCAGAGATAATTATGTAAAGCTAAAAAATTAGTAGAAAATGGTTGAAAATTAGTAAAAGTATATTTACTAATTAATTGGAAATTTTGAGAAAAATAATTGAGGTTAGGTATTTTTAAGCCTAAATGCAAGAATGGACCAATAGGAAAATTTTGAAAAAATTATGTAAAAAAATATTTAATTAATTAAATAATTAATAAAAAAATATAAATATTTATTAAATAAAGATGGGCCAGCCGAAATTGCCCAGAGAAAAAAAAAATATATATATATATGTATAAAAGAATTGTTGCAAGTTGCAATTATAATATAATATAATTAATTAAAGTGAAAAAAGTGAATAGTAATTTAGAAATTAGGAAACGGATCCTATCTAGAGATCTAGGAATGAGATTTCCAAAGTCAAAGAAAAATATTGATCAGTGAGTTATTATCTTCCGTTAGACTCTTAGGAAGAAAATTCGAAGTCCTTTGTGCATTTCCTAATAAAACAAAATAGGAAAAATGCATATAGGCATATTTTGGATATAAAGAAAATAAATTCTAACTCAACATCTAGGAATGAGTTTGAATTTATTTTGACATATTTGGAGTCAGTGAATTTTTCTGAAGAAGTTGATAATTTCAGAAATGCGTTCTGAAACCGGACGCGTTCGGACACGTTTTTCGAGAACTTCAAGCTGGTGTTGGAGCCCTATATGGGATCAAAATCTAGGTTAACTTGGAAATTTCTAGTAAGTGAGGAAATGGTTTCAAAGTTGTAAATCCAGTTTGAGATTTTTCCAAAATCACGTGAATCGGGTGCCGATCGGAAATTCTCTTAGGCGGGTTTAAAGCAACCCAAGTCACCATTTTTGGAACACTCCAAGGCTGCCACATCAGCTCCCCAAGACGTCCAAGAGGCATCCATGGTCAAGGAATAAACACCATTTAAGTTTGAATTTCCAAGGTTGTAAACAAATTGGAAAATGCCATTTGTGTCCTTCCAAAATTCTATAAATAGGCATGCTTCCCCTTCATAATCTTCACACCATTTTCACTTCCTTTGGCCGAACCTAGAGGGAGAAAGAAGAGAGAGAAGCTCTGGGCAAATTTTGTACGGAGTTCTTCAACGGGTAAGTCTTTCGGTCTTTAGTTTTAGTTCGGTAGTTAGTAGAATTGTTAGATAGTTTTAGTAAGTAGGGAATGAGATTCCTACTATTGTTTTTAGGCCTCATTGCATTGAAAAAATGCCTGACGAGGTAAAAAACTTGGTAGGGATCGAGTACCTGAAAAGTTGAAGCTTTTATAGCTCTTTCACAAGTAGGTGTTGTAATGCTAGAATAGCCTTTAAATTTTCAAGTATGATTGGGTATCATATGGGAGGGCTATTTTAGTCTTTATTTTCGAAAATCAAAATGGCGTCGAAGTTCTGGCAAAATTTCGGGAAGAAAATTTGTCAGAGTAACGAAGTGCTGGCGAAATTCCGCCAATTAGGGGTATAGGGGCAAAACCCGTAAAAGTACATTTTTCCGCCAGAAGTACCTAACATCGTCAACGAAGGTACGTTCGCGTACTGTAACACTAATCTAGTGCTGCTCATATACATATATGTGATAGGTACATTCACGGATAGAGATTCTGTTAGGGGTCACCGAGATACATTCACGGTTAGAGACTTTGTTCAGGGTTACCGATTATACATACGTTTCGCACGGGTTATAGTTGTAGTAATGTCGAGTTTTCCTAGCGGCGAGGACACGGCCGATCATCGTGGCAGGTGAATAGTGCAGGCACTTTATGGGACTTACGTACTGCTTTACGCTTATGTACTGTCATTATATTGTTTACAGCTGTTATGTCATGAATATCTGTCATCCCTATAGTTTTATTTGAGCATAAGGTTAACAGTTACACGAGATTCAATGCGGTGAATTGAATCTCGGCTATAGCTTCAGTCGGGAGGACCATGGATCGGAGATCGAAGCAAGTGCACGAGTATGCTCAAGGTTGGAGGGCATGTAGCACGAGTGAGCTCTTAGACGTAGAAATCGCTTTATCATTTTCCGTGTTTACCTATGAGAACAATAGGATCTTTGTATTAACACTATGTTACACTCGGGTTATTGTTTGAATGAAAATCGTTACTCTTACGCTCCAAGGCTCGACTCGATTTAAAAAAAAAATGGCTCGGAATTGGGATGTTACACTTAGTCCCATAAGACCTTAAAAGATTGTCCCAAAAATATATACACTCATAAGGATAAGATCAAAGGATAATATAGGGTGATGAAGGTATGAGTAGGATGTGTGTACGGTATGCCGTATCAATGGTAAAGAGGTCGACATGAGGACATAATTAATAAAATATGTAACATCCCGTTTCCAAAAGTAGTATATATATATATTTTTTCATTTAAAACATTATTTCAAATCATCAGAGTAGAGCACCGGAGCGATTGAGTAACTGATATATGTATTCAAAATACCAACAATAGTGTGTCTGGCTGGTTTTAACAGCGGTACAAGAGTGTTTCAAAGAAAACGTAAATACATCAGAAGTGTCTCACTGGCGATCCCTACGCCATGGCAACAAAAGATGGTGCAGCCGAGCCCCTATGCATGCTGCTTACTCTTCTCCTCGATTCTCGGTCCACTCGACCCTGAAGCTATATTAAGGGCTGAGATCCGATGCATCTGGACCTCAGGTAACGGTTAACCTCATGTTTATATACATTGTATATGCACGACAGACATTCATAGACTTTTGGCAACATTTACTACGGTCGAGACACGGGGTATACATATCGGATATGTATGGCAATAACAATCTGATCGGATGCAAGGTTAAGGCACAATGAGAAATGTACATGATCGAGATATGCACGGCAATAACTGATGCGATCGGATATAGAGTTAAGGCATAATGGACAATATCTGATCGGATGTAATACGGTCGGATGTATGGTTAAGGTACAATGGGCATTGGACATAATCGGATATGGATGGCAACAAACAATACGATCACATGTAAATACGGCATGATGGAGGAAATACATATATGCATACAATAATCATTAGAGTTAGTATTACGATGCGCGAACGTACCTTCGTTGACGAATACGGTATTTTGGCAAGTGATACGGCGGTACGTGATCACGAGATATCCTATAAGGATAATAGCACATTTATTAATGATCAAACATTATGACGGACATTTTAGTCATAAATGACCATTTTACCCCTGACCCCTAATCGGCGAAATTTCGCGAGCTTCGCTACTTTGACTCTAATCTTCCGAATTTCAACATATCTCTTACTCCAACATATTTTCCAATATAAATATCATATTTAATCCTAAAACATGATATCTAAAATATCTTGGAAGATTAAAGATCAAAACAACAACTACCCTAGAACTTCAAGAACAACCGAACTAAAGACTAGAACCAGAAGAACTTACCCTCGAAGAACCATTGCTACTTCCTCCGGCTCCTCCTTCTCTCTACCCTCTCTCTAATTCGAAATATTGCTCTTGAATTGTAAGAAAAGAAGTGAAGATGTAAAGCCTATTTATAGATAAATTGTGAGGGTATTTTGGTAATTCTCCAACTCCTCCATCTTTAATATTGGCCATGCAATTTTTGAAACCTTTTCTCCACCATGCATCCATTTTGGCCGACCTCCTTGGCCCCAAAGTCAAAAAAATGATGTCATGCACCGCATCATATACGCTTTATGGGTCTTCATCCGATAAAGTTCCTGTTCGAGTGACCTAGTCTAGTATAACCCTTTTCGGTTACGAAAATAACTTCGGAGGTAACCTACTCCGAGCTAAAAATTCACTTGTTTATAATAAGTCATGACTTTAGGAACCTAATTCATGGTTTTCTAGTTAGGATTTAATTCCTATCGGTGGTCATTTATCCTATTTTGCTTCAAAAATCATGATATTTATTTTTGCTCAATTCTTATCCTTTCCTTGACCAAAATTTCGGCGCATACATATATATTTATTTTTAGGGTTAAGGAGCGAAAATACACGTGGTTTACCTCGGGAGCGTCCAGTACCACGTGCTTTTTTCGGAGCAAAAGTACACACGTGGTTACGTTTTGGAAGCACCAAACACCACGCAAGATTAATTGATCGTTAGTCAACCGTTAAGTTGGATGGAACGCTGACGTGACGCTTATTTGGATTGACACGTTGACGTGGATGCTGATGGTAAGAAAAAAAGAAATTACCATTTTGCCCCTAAGTTTTAAATGAAAATTACCATTTTGCCCCTTAGTTTTAAATGAAAATTACAATTTTGCCCCTTAGTTTTAAATGAAAATTACCCTTTTGCCCTTAGTTTTAAATGAAAATTACCTTTTTGCCCTTAGTTTTAAATGAAAATTACATTTTGCCCTTAAGTTTAAATAAATAAAAAAACTAAAAATACCCCCTCCCCCGGGTGGGCCCCACCACCGCCACCCAACCGTCGGCGGCCGACCACCGCCACCCGCCTCCGCCGGCGCCGACGGCCGACCACCACTGTTTATGAGTGGGATTGAAACTCAATGATGAAGAAAACAGAGGAATATTCCATTTATGATATGGTAAATAAGTCAAAGGCTCATAGCAAAAATAATAATGAAAGATTAGGACCAAAGAATTAAAATCTTCGATGGTGACGAGCCAACTGTCCCCAATGATGCAATCATATATATTACAGATTTGTAGTCAAAATCACACTCAGCGTAATACCCTCGCCGCCTTAAAAATCCATCATTAGTCATTAACCATTAGTTTTAGTGGAATGTGCTTTTAAGTTCAAACTACCTAAACACAACATTTTCAATCTGTGGACGTAGAAAATGCCTTTATGGTAGAGACTATCCTTAGTGGAACTTAATGATGTTTGAATTTCACCCAATAAAATATTTATATATATATAAATTGGTCATCAAAGTTTAAAATATATTTATCTTTTTATTTAATAAATATAATCATGCATCATAATTAATAATGTTTTAAAAGCTGAATGGGATCACTAGAATAATATAATTATATTGCGTAGCAATTTTGCCATTTTCCGTTAAAAAGTTAACGGTCAAAATCAATTTTTTAACGGTCAACATTAGTTTTTTAACAAAGTGTTGGACAAAATTGCTACGTTTTAAAACTTCTAGGTGACACCGAATTTGAGAAAACTTCTAGGGCAATATTGCTCCTCGATGAAAACTTTTGGGGCGGATTTGCTACTTAACACTTTTAAAAATCCGTTTTAGATTCTTTTCTAATTACGGGCATTTTTACTCGATGACACCAATTTCAATCCAATCAGAAACCCTAAAAATCGTATTTATGATAAATATCATAAATTAGTAAAAATGCCTATTAGAGACAGGTGAATATGTGGTCTCAAATCTTGAGTCATATTTATCTTATTTTTTACGGTATTTTCTATTAAAATTAGAGAAAATAAAGAGTCTGGAAAGCCTTAAATGCTATTATGGGTCATAAAATACCTAATAAATCTTAAGAGACAAGTAAATACTTATTAAAAATAGGAAAGTATGTTGTCTCTAATTTAGATAATTTTTGGGATTATTTTCCTTGGAAAATAATAAAGCGAAATCAAATATTATTTTGGGGATCATAAGTGACCCCATGATTTTTCATATTTTATATGGGACATAAAATACCAATGTCAGTAAAATAGTTGTGAGAAAATGATTAGTCCTAAATAAGAAAATTATCAACAATTAGTAAGGGATTAAATAAATAATTAATGGCTAATTCTTTAAGCATGATTAAGGGAATATCCAAGAAAAATCTCGAAAGATTACTAATTATGGGATTAAGACCCTAATTGAGCTTAACTAGTCAATTGGACAAATTGAAACATTAATCCATGGTTAGGGTTTAATCTAATAAAGCAAGATCAAAGGCTACAAGAATTTCTAACAAATTAAAATGCCTAAATCCATGTAATTAGAAATGGACAAACGAGAGAATTTTGTGAATTCTATAAGATAATTGAATATATAATATTAATTAATTAAAAAATAAATAAATAATAGAGACAACATAGGATAAATGAGAATCGATAGAGATTAAATCATGATATTTTATGCAAGTGGTAGTATAATAATAATATTAAATGAGATATTTGTTCAAAAAGCAAATAGGATAAATGAGAATCGATAGAAAATAAATCCTATCTTGAAATGTATGAACTAAGTATCTAACATAAGGACTTATTATAAACAAGTGTATTTTTATCTTGGAGTGGGTTATCTCCGAAGTCATTTTCGTAACCGCGAATGATTAAGAGATAAGACGAAAAGATATTTTGTGAAAAAGGGCGGATAGTATAAATGAGAACCAATGGAAAATAAATCATATATTGAAATCCTTGGATTAGGTAGAAAACATCTGGACATATTATGAATCAGTGAATCTTTATCCGTAGTTGGTGTTACTAGGAAGTTATTTCCGTAACCGACGGCGTTTGTCCGAAAATGTTCAGCAGGCTTCGAAATACCCTGAATGGAATTGTAAATTTTATTAAATCAATTATTTCTCAAGAGTAAATAGAGACCTTCAGGTGACATCGATGAATTTTTGAGATTAGTTAAGATTACACGATTGGAACACCGATCGGGAACTTTATCGGTTGAATACCATAAAGTGAAGGGATGACATCATGGGCATGACCTCATTTTGTTGAAAATGAGGGCATGGAGGTCGCCAAATGGAAGCAAAGGAGGAGATTTTTCCATCTCAAAAGCTTTAGATCTAAGGGTCCACAATTAAGATGAAAAGCCATGAATAGTGCACAAATTTCTCTATAAATAGGCCTCCATATCATTTGAAATTCTCACACCAATTCCTTAGAGATTTCGAAATAGAGAGAGAGTTTAGAGAGAAGGAGGAGTCTAGAGGAAGAGTAGTGAAGTTCTGGGTAAGTTCTTCAGTCCCTAGTTTTAAGTTCTAGTTTCGATTCGGTAGTTATAATAGAAATGTTAGTTTGATCTTTAATCTTCCAAGTTAGTTTAGATATCATGTTTTAAGGTTAAATATGATATTTATTTTGAAAATATGTTGGAGTTAGAGATATGGCAAAATTTTGGAAGATTAGAGTCAAAGTAACGAAGTTCTGGCGAAATTCCGCCGATTAGGGGAGTCAGGGGTAAAATGGTCATTTTTGACTAAAATGACTTTTATGATGATTGATTAGTAACAAATACGCTATTGTCCTTATAGGATACCTGTGATTACGTACTGACCAATAGACATACCGAAATTTCCGTCAACGAAGGTACGTTCGCGTACTGTAACACTAACTCTGATGGTTATTGTATGCATATATGTATTTCCTCCTATGTATACCCTACATCCGATTGTAGTAAGTGTCGCTAAAATTCCATCAATATCTCGTAGTACATATATGATGTATGTAAACATGAGGTTAACCGTTACACTGGGTCCGTATGCATTGGACCTCGCCTTAATATAGCTTTAGGGTCGGGAGAACGAGGACCGTGGAGAAAGGAAAGCAGCCGCACAGACTGGTCAAGACTATCTTCATTGCCACAACGTGAGAATCGTCGGGGAGACTTTTGATGTATTTATGTTTTCGTTGAACCACTAATGTACCGTTAAAACCAAATGATATACTACCGTGGTATGTTGAATATATATTTCGTTACTCAATCGCTCGGTGCTCTACTCGATGATTTGAAATGATGTTTCGATGAAAAAAATTATACCGCTTTTGAAATGGGATGTTACATTTTTGGTATCAGAGCAGAAGTCCTGGCATGAATTTAACGTAGTTATTACGGACAGTTTGGTGCCGAAGGCAAGGCTAGTCTATGTGGGTGCGCCAATTAGTCGCAGTGAACTCGGTGAGGCCGCCATGATAGACACTTACCTGGCCATTCTGTGCGGTTAACGGAGTTAGGTTTTAAGCCTTTTCAAAAATTTGGAGCATATTTTTGAGTACTGATATAGCCTAGGTCGGTGTACCACCCTATTTCGGTATACCAGTTTGAACCGGTGTACCATCTTGAACCGGTGTACCACTTTCTGTCGGTGCATCACTCTAACCTGAGCCGGTATATCCATTACCCGTACCTATATCGTTATCGTCTCGATAATTCGATAACTCGATAATCACCAGCTTGTACTGGACGATAATTCTATCTTAACACAAGCCTTATATGTGGAGCCGGGCCACGCTGGATGAAACTCCGAGACCAACAAAGATAAGTACATGCAGTATTTGACTCATGTAGAGGAACTCCCGATACGTGTTTCCGTACCGATTCTGAGAAGAACGAAACAATGAGATTTCGAACAAGAGAAATATTGCGGGTGAATAAAGGAAAAAGAACGAGACATGGCAAATTTGAGAGGAGCCGGAGCTCCCAGAGGCCGAGGCAGGGGCCGAGGTAGAGGACGAGGTAGACAACCTCGGATGAATCCAATACCAGGCCAACCAGAACAGAAAGAGATGCAGGAGATGAGAAGTCTGGACAAGATTTTTGAAGTCATGGATTGCCCGGATAATTGAAGGGCTCAACTTGTGATATACAAGCTTGAAGGAGATGCGCACAGATGGTGGAAAAGCGTCGCTACGACGTTGCGGACCCGTTTTTGCTCTGTCACTTGGGAGAAGTTCATAGAAAAGCGTGAAAATTCCTCGCGGAAGAGAGGCACCATGGAGTGATTCCCAAAGAGAAAGCAAGAGGCCATTCCAGACTGGGCAGCAGTACAACCCTGGAATGTCGGGACCCGATCATGTCCCAAATGTAGGACGTATCATCATCGAAGCTCGATCGCGATGGGAAGGCGATATGCTTCAAGTGTCAAAAGCCCGACACATTAGCGTGCACTTGTCCGAGAAAGCTGCAACATTAAGGTCGCAGAACCCGTGCCGAGTGTACAAACTAACATGTACAGAGGACGAGAGGACTTCCTGAGATGGTCCAAGGTACTATCCCACTTAGTAGAGAATCACCGGTAATGCATGCCTATGGATTTCCTATGAATAGCTACCTTCCGTGACGTGTTCCATGTTTCTTAGTTATTACAATTCGACCACGATCGTGCCATTGAGTAGGAGGTATCTTGTGTTGACATGGTGTATGGGCGCCATGGAAGCATTTAAAGTATCTTGTGTTGCCATGGTGTATGGGAGCCATGGAGACATTTTGGTATCTGTGGTGTTGATCACGGTGTATGGGAGCCACGGAAAACACTATATATCAAAGTACGATATGACAAGATCTTTGTAGTCGAACCTGAGATAGAGTAAAGATCCAGAATTTATGATCCGAAGTCTAGATAGTACGAAGTTTAGATGGTAGAGTGCAAATTTCGAGGACGAAATTTTATTTAATGGGGGTAGAAATGTAATACCCTAAAAAATCGTATTTATGATAAATATAATAAATTAGTAAAAATGCCTATTAGAGACAGTGAATATGTGGTTTCAAATCTTGAGTCATATTTACCTTATTTTTCTAGGGTATTTTCTATTAAAATTAGAGAAAATAAAGAGCTGAAAGCCCTAAATGCTATTATGGGTCATAAAATAACGTGATAAATCTTAAGAGACAAGTAAATACTTATTAAAAATAGGAAAGTATGTTGTCTCTAATTTAGATAATTTTTGGGATTATTTTCCTTGGAAAATAATAAAGCGAAATCAAATATTATTTTGGGGATCATAAGTGACCCCATGATTTTTAATATTTTATATGGGACATAAAATACCAATGTCATAGAAATAGTTGTGAGAAAATGATTAGTCCTAAATAAGAAAATTATCAACAATTAGTAAGGGATTAAATAAATAATTAATGGCTAATTATTTAAGCATGATTAAGGGAATATCCAAGAATAATTATGTAAAACCCCTTAATTAAATGTTTATGGCTAAAATTAGCATAAAAGATACTTGCTAATTAATTGGAAAAGATTAAGAAAAATGTGTGAGATCAAGTACATGAAAACCCTAAATCCTGAAAGATTACTAATTATGGGATTAAGACCCTAATTGAGCTTAACTAATCAATTCGACAAATTGAAACATTAATCTATGGTTAGGGTTTAATCTAATAAAGCAAGATCAAATGCTACAAGAATTTCTAACAAATTAAAATTCCTAAATCCATGTAATTAGAAATGGACCAACGAGAGAATTTTGTGAATTCTATAAGATAATTGAATATATAATATTAATTAATTAAAAAATAAATAAAAAATAAAAGAAAATAGAGTGTTGGCCGAAATTTTGGGTGTGAAAGGGGTTAAGGATTTTCAAAAATAATATCATGATATTTTATGCAAGTTGTAATTTGATAATAATATAAAATGGGATATTTGTTGAAAAAGCAAATAGGATAAATGAGAATCGATAGAGATTAAATCCTATCTAGAAAACCATGAACTAGGTTTCTTAGATCAGAACATATTATAAACGAGTGTATTTTTATCTTGGGGTGGGTTATCCCCAAATCATTTCCGTAACCGCAGAATGATTAAGAGATAAGACGAAAAGATATTTTGTGAAAAGGGCGATAGTATAAATGAGAACCAATGGAAAATAAATCATATCTTGAAATCCTTGGATTAGGTAGAAAACATCTGGACATATTATAAATCGGTGAATTTTTATCCCAAGTTGGTGTTACACGAAGTTATTTCCGTAACCGACGGCGTTTGTCCGAAAATGTTCAAGAGGCTTCAAATACCCCGAATGGAATCATAAATTTTATTAAATCACGTATTTCTCAAGATTAAACAGAGACCTTCGAGGTGACATCGATGAATTTTTGAGATTAGTTAAGATTACGCGATTGGAACACCGATCGGGGAACTTTATCGGTTGAATACCATAAAGTGAAGGGATGACATCATGGGCATGACCTCATTTTGTTGAAAATGAGGGCATGGAGGTCAGCCAAATGGAAGCAAAGGAGGAGATTTTTCCAGCTCAAAAGCTTTAGATCTAAGGGTCCAAAATCAAGATGAAAAGCCATGAATAGTGCACAAATTTCTCTATAAATAGGCCTCCATCTCATTTGCAATTCTCACACCAATTCCTTAGACATTTCGAGATAGAGGGAGAGTTTAGAGAGAAGGATGAGTCCGGAGAAAGAATAGCGAAGTTCGGGTAAGTTCTTCGGTCTCTAGTTTTAAGTTCTAGTTTCGATTCGATAGTTATAATAGAAATGTTAGTTTGATCTTTAATATTCCAAGTTAGTTTAGATATAATGTTTTAAGGTTAAATATGATATTTATTTTGAAAATATGTTGGAGTTAGAGATATGGTAAAATTTTGGAATATTAGAGTCAGAGTAGCAAAGCTCTGGTAAAATTTCGCCGATTAGGGGAGTCAGGGGTAAAATGGTCATTTTTGACTAGAATGACTATTATGATGATTGTTTAGTAACAAATACGCTATTGTCCTTATAGGATACCTGTGTTTACGTCTCGACCAACGAGACATAGCGAAATTCGTCAACGAAGGTACGTTCGCGTACTGTAACGCTAACTCTGATGGTTATTGTATGCTTATATGTATTTCCTCTGTCATGTTGTATTTCCTTCGTTGTGCCTTAACCTTACATGTGATTGTATTGTTACTGCCATCCATATCCGATTATGTCCAATGTCCATTGTACCTTAACCATACATCTGACTGTATTATTGTCCATTGTGCCTTAGCCTTACATCCGACTGTATTGTTATTGCCGTGCATATCTCGATCATGTGCATTTCTCATTGTGCCTTAACCTTATCCGACTGTATTGTTATTTCCATATATATCGATTATGTATACCCAACATCTGATCATAGTAAGTGTCACCAAAATTCCATGAATATCTGTACTACATATATGATGCATGTAAACATGAGGTTAACCGTTACCTGGGGTCCGTATGCATTGGACCTCGCTCTTAATATAGCTTCGGGGTCGAGAGTAATGTCACACCCCAAAACCCAAGGGGTGACCGGCACGGCTGAAGACTATCTTCTGTTGCCACGACGTGAGAATCGTCAAGGAGACACTTTTGATGTATTTACGTTTTCGTTGAACCACTAATGTACCGCTGTTAAAACCAGCCAGATATACTACCCTGGTATTTTGAATATATATGCCAGTTACTCAATCGCTCTGGTGCTCTACTCTGATGATTTAAAATGATGTTTTGATGAAAAAAAATTATATAAAATGACCTTTTAACCTGTATTAAAGACGATTTATGCACTAGTAGATACTTGGTTAACACCTGTTTACGTATTCCCAGAAAATGTTCTAATTATTAATTAGAACAAATGTACAATATAAATGGTAAACTATTGTCCAGAAGAGAATAATAGCTAACGTATGTAATCTTGCGAGCCAAAGGTTAAATATGCCTTATTTTTCCACTTCTTTTGAATAAGAATATAAAGTTGTAAAGATCGATGTTGTACCTTCGCTTTCCATTTTTAAATATTTTACCGTAGTTTTCCATTTGATTGCTGAGGTTTCATGACTTCAGTTATGCTCATGTAAACATTAAATAAAAGGAAATAAATAAATAAATTAAGCACACTTAATGATGGTTTGGTGGTATGTATGATTTATAACATAAGGGAATAGTTAGGTTAATTAAATAAAGGCTAAAGTTTACTTTTGTTCTTTTAAATTTAGACGAGGTTCTATTCTAGTCTTTTAATTTTAACGACCTGAAAGTATTTCAGGACGCCAAAATCAGTATTTTTGGAGCAATTTAGAAAATTTGGGAAATTTTCTGGCGCCAAAAATCAGTATTTTTGGCGACCTAAAAGTATTTCAGGATGCCAAAATCAATATTTTTGGCGCAATTTAGAAAATTTGGGATATTGTTTTGCAGCAAAAATATTTTTGGCGACCTAAAAGCATTTCAGACACCAAAATCGCATTTTTGACGACCTAAAAGTATTTCAGACGCCCGCTCCATTATTAATATCCTCTCACCTATCTCATTAGTTAATCGTCCCTCTCTCTCGCATGCATCATCACCATCACTCTCCCTCGCATGCCAAAGTATCCACGTCTCGGATAAGTCGCCGTCGCCCACCGTTGCCATCGCCACCGTCATTGCCGCCGCCGTCAACACCAATGTCTCCTCCTTCGTGTTCTAGATCTCATTGTTCTTCTTAGATCTAGAATTTTATATTTTTAGATCTGCTATTCTAGATCTCGCTTCTACATATTACTACTTGTTAAACTCCGGGATGGTTTGTATATATATATGTGCTTCACACTTAAGAATGATATTTCCATGTTTGAAAAGCGCTATTACGTTTGAAGCAGATATTCCATATTGATTAATTATTGTTGGCTTGGATCCCACGTACTTCGAATTCAATTTATTTTATTTCGATTCCGTTGATGTTTCTTTGTAGTTTTCTGAAAACTCTCTCCGCGTTCTAACGTGTTTGCATCCGATGTTTGATTAAATAAGGATTGGAGCTTCGCCTGGGGTTTTTTTAAAAAAAAAAAGCAATAAGGCGTCCGAATGAGTTTCGTGGCGCCTTAACAAAGGCGTCCTAAAATTCGCTCAGACGCTTAACTAAGGCGTCTCGAAATTAGTTCAGACGCCTTATTGCTTTTTTTTAAACTTCCCTAGCCCAACGTCCCTTTAAAAAAGGACGTTAATTGGGTCTTATTTAGGACGTTTTTTAGGTTTTTTGTAGTAGTGTATTGGCTAATACATCCGCGCATTTGTTTCCTTCCCCGTAGACATGCACTACCTTCGATTCACAAATCTTTTCATGGCGTTGCGAATACTCCACAAGAGTCGTGGCTCGTTTTCGCAAGAAACTGTAAATCGGATAATGAGCCACTATAGAGACAGAATCGCACTCTAAGATAACATTCACAAAGTTAAGTGAAATAGCCACCCAGTGCTCGACAAGACCGCCCAAAGCTCTGCTTTTATGGCTGAATGAACCCCACCTTCCTTGAGAACCCACCCACCATTCCCCTCACAACCCCTTATCAACCCAACACAACCCGCCACCTTCTCGCACACCTTGGAGGCACCATCGACATTGAGTTTGACCCAACCAAACACAGGGCCTGCCACCTATATACACAAGGCATTTACAACCAATAACCCTCCCAAATTCAATTCTAGCTCTCTTTATTTCCCGCACATACCCTCCACTACCCCCGCGAAAGTTGACCAAGAACATAAAGCCATCTTCAAACCGACTCTGTTTCTCCACCCCCACAATAGCCAACAGTTACTCCAAACTTCGATCTCCATGAGCAGCTAGTCTTTCCCAAATTCCATTCAAACCAACTTTTCCTACTCAACTGTGTAAACTCGGTTCAAACCTACCTCCTCTTAATCCATGCCACACACTCCACGCAACCCGGCAAGTCCTCATAACATGCATTAAGGATTCGGCCAGTCCGTGCAAAGAATGGCAAGTTGCCGTGCCCCCAACAGTTTACAATAACACTCACCGTTAAGAGTCTATCATGAACAGCTAGGCATAGCTAGCCACGGCAGCACATAGACTCTCCTCGGCCCTTCCCATTTCTACACCTTGCTCCATATTCCCTCCCCCAATTCCTATTCATTTCTCATCATATGATATGCATCGACACACGAATGACTCGCACTGGTTCCCCATCTAATACAGTCGGCTCCCTTCAATACATTAGGTGGTGGAACATCCAAATGAGGTTGATACCATCCTCATTTACCCAACGCCTTATGCAACACCCCGTGGTGCCGACATTCTTAGCCTTATTCATACGCAGAGTGTGGCAAAATCGTAACTAGTTCATTACACCGATACAACGGAAATTAAATTTTTGATTACACAATAGGGGTATTCCTGTGGTTATACCCCTTTACATTCATTTACAACAAGGCAAGATAAAAATCAACTAAACATTGTCGCCCTTGGTTCTTCAACTATCCTTCTACTAGGCCGTCTTCAAGCAACGCTCCCTCCTCGAACCTTATGCAACACTTCTCTTCCGGTGCTCACTTGCCTATTGGTTGGTAGTGGGGTTGAGATTCTAAGGAATCCAGTAGTAGACAATATCAAACAATGCATGCAAGGTAAATGCTAGTCGTCCACCTAATTTAGGCTTATTCCCAATTCTCGTGGCCCAAAATTCGGGATGTTACATTTCTCCCCGTTTAATAAATTTCGTCCTCGAAATTTGAACGTCCATACCTTCGGAATCGTTCTAGGCACTCCGCCTATCACTTTTCTTATGCATGCTCACTAAGCATACCACTTCATTATATTGGAAAGACAAAGGCAGAACCTACCCGGCTCTGTACCCAACTTTCCGAGGAAACATATATTCAGAACCTACCTGGTTCCAAATTCCCCTACCTGAGGAAAATATATGCAAAGCCTACCCGACCTTGGGTCCTCAGCACATAGGAAACCATAAGCTCGGATCTACCCGGTACCGAATTCCTTCGCACTTAGTTGATTGGCCATCAACAAACATACTGTATGCGATAAAAACGTTTATAAAACCCATTCCAAAAATCATGGCATTTAACCAAATGCAACATACACACAAACATAGAAGGTTAAAGTTGCCGTAGTGCTAGATATCCCGGCTTTCTTGCTCAAGAAATCACATTTATGCCATTGGCATCTCAACTACCACCTGGTACAGTCTGAATATTCTGCCGTCCTCACAACTTCTTTGGACACACTGGTCCCAAAGTCACCATACTTGTGAGCATTCCACACGAGTGCTAAACACATAGGTCTTACGGCCTAGGGATACCGCCCCATGCAATCTTGTACACTGGGTCTTACAACCATGAGCCTCTGCTCATCTATCCCGTGTCCGAGCTTCCTCAATTTAAGCTCTCAAACCACTTTTCTCTTGGTTAGCACACTGGCAATTCCTATCCGACCTACACGGTTCAGATCTTTAGACCATTCTAACAGGTTTATGTTCCGGTATCATTACAATCACCAACCGCACCGCTTTTCATTTCAACTATGTTATCTCATTTTCAAATTTTCACACATTGAAAATTTTTGTGGTCACAAGACGTTTCATAACCAACAATATACAAACGATAATAGTGCCATCACATTTTCAAAATCAATCGCCGCCACTCAAATTTTCATGAAAACAATTCAACGCTTGGACTATTTTTGGAAAACATTTACTACCTAGACACATTCATGAGCAGGATTATTCATTTCACAAATTTAACATTCGAAAGCTCTCGCCACCACTTCAACCTTTGATGCAGCGCATATCCCAATCCTTTCATACACAAACCACCGAAGTGGCAACGCACTTGTTGGCCAATGTGGGAAAGTTTCCATGCCTACCCAGACCTAGTGTTCGTGACTGGCACATTCAATAACAGCCACCCATCGAATCCCTACCCGGGAAAAGGACCCATGTCCGGGAGCCCGCTCCAAACGCCTGCGTGGGTGCCGACCAAACAAGGCAAAACACGTGCCCTACAAGGCAAAACTACTCAGATTGGACGATCCTGACCTCTTCCAGTTTTGTATTGCGTTACACCACATAGTTTAAAACTCAATTTCAAACCAGGGTTCTACCAAACCCTTCTATGAGACAACATCATTTCAAAAGCGACCACTTCCCCGGTCTCAAACTCAATTGAAAATATCTCTTTCGAAAATTCTATTTCAAAATTTTCCCAACCTCGGCAGTGCATTGGCAAATTTTACATTTCAATTTTCAAACATAACCAGAATCGCACAACTATTCTTATAAGGTCATCATGTATAACACCTCTCAGGCTCTAGCTATCATAGGGTTCCATCAAGGAACTAATTCTCAATCATAACTCTAAGGGAAATTTTATAATCAAGATCTTTCCCTAAGCTGATGTAGTAGCTAGCAACCTCAAAATTCCTCAAATCATACAGGTACTATCTCAAACATACCTCAAATAACATGGTGTCGATACAACATCAATCAATATTATTAGGGTTTCTACTCTCTAGTATTGAAACCGAAGGCAACCTCAATCACGCCTTGATCCAAGCACTATTTCAACTTAGATCAGATTCAAGCCTATACTCAATCATCTTCGTATTTGGTCTATCATAGTACCCTAAAGGATCACTATATAACCATTCTCAAATCACTTAGGTGTGGTTGTTGTTGTTGTTGTTGTTGTTGTGGTTGTGGTTGTGGTTGTTGTTATTGTTGTGGTTGTGGTTGTGGTTGTGTTTGTGGTTGTGGTTGTTGTGGTGGTTGGGATTGTGGTTGTGGTTGTGGTTGTGGTCGTGGTTAGGGTTGTCATTGTGGTTGTTGTGGTTGTGGTTGTGGTTGTGGTTGGGCTTGGGCTTGGGCTTCTAGTTGTGGTTGTGTTGGGATTGGGGTTCTGGTTGTTGTTGTTGTGGTTGTTGTCGTCGTCCAATCAGCATATGCAAGTTTACACTTGCCTCAAGGTACATAGGCCTAAAATCAAAGGAATCCCAAATTCCTATGATACTTCCTAGGAGGTCACCTATCCTGAGATTTCTCTTGCCTAAGCACGTTTAACCTCCGAGTGCCAATCTGTTTTGGGGTACTAATACTAAGACATGACCAACGACGTAGGACCCTCGAGTTTTGAATCCCTCAATGCTAGGAAAGGTAAATGCGTAACCTACCCGGTTCCGAATTCCTTTACCCGAGGAAAATATATATGTAGAGTCTACCCGACTTTGCAATCCTCGCACTTAGGAAAACCAAGTGATTATTGTCATTGGCTACTTCAAGACATTATTCATATCCTTTGGGTGTTGCAACCACTTCGGACACTCATAAGGCACAAGTAGCTCAATCCTATCCTAGCCTTCCAGTCGTTCTAGAACATTATCCATGTCCATCGGGCTTTGCAACCCACTAGGTTTCCTTGCCTACTATACATTCTAATCATGAATGTACTTAACTTTCTATTTTAAATTCATTGCGGGAATTTGATTCAGACCCTGATTTCCATATCAGAAGCTCTAGGATTAGCAACAGATCCCAAACTCTGTGCTATACTCTATCTCAAGGGTCTTAACTTACTGGAGCTCAACCCTCTTCCTTAGGGTATTTGTTCTTTCTACTCCGTTTCCCGTGCCTATGTAATCAAATATCAGTATATATTTCTGTTGCCACCAGAATTGCTGCTCCGATACCACAAATGCAACACCCCTGTGGTGCCGTCATACTTAGCCTTATTCATACGCGGTAGTGTTGCAAAATCAGAAATAGTTCATTATAATCGATACGGCGGAAATCAAGTATAGCAATAAAACGTATACATACAAGCAATACTATCAAATACATGCAAGTAAGGTAAGTCCACTACCTTTTAAGGACTACTATCTTTACACGGGTTCCTCTTTCGCTAACCGTCAGGGTTGCTTGAAGTTCTTTCCTTCATTCTCCTTATGGCCCTAAGGATATAACCACACTTTTAGAACCAGAAAAAAAAAAATGTTTATTTTCCTTTTTAACCCTTTTTGCATTAGAGTTTAATTAAGTAACTTAAACTTGTTACTTTCAGCTTTTATCTTTAAATGTGCTTAAAAGTCCAACAACTTTAACGATTTTTAATTAAATCCAGAACAAATCATTTTAAGGTGATGTCAACTCTCACGTATTCCTATAGAAGTATATTTTCATATAAAAATAATTCCCAAAGTCATAAGATGCAACATTAATCCCATATTTTTCATTTTTGTGCGCTGTGCAATTAAACTTCCAAAACCATAACTTATCTTCACAAATTCACATTTGGAGTTCTATATTTCCAATTTAGGTGGTTCAAAAACCTATGAACTCCTTATTAAGTCTAGGTTTTGTGAAAATTGGTTTCATAATTTAATCCCAAGCCATTCATTACCAGATCCCAAAACGTCCAGACTGTTCAGATTGGTTTCCAAACACATCAGTTGACTTTGAAAAATAGAAAATCAATGAACATAGCTTCCAAAATTACAAAATTTACATTTCCTAAATTATCAGTGCGTCCTATGTATGCTTGTAAAATTTCACTCCATTATAAGCACTTTAACCCAATCAATTCATATGTTTAAATCATCTGCCCAGTTTTGATGTTCAGGACGCAGGGTCATTTTTATAATTTATTAATCACTGCCCAGTTATCCAAATAATTCAAACGACCCATCAATTTAAATATATGAATGTATTCTACGTCCTGGAATAATTTCATAATTTTTAAAAACAATAACCTAGTCGAAACACGCCCAAAATCTACCTGGGTTTAGTTATTCAAAACTGGCAGGTTTGCCTTTTCCTTTGAGCTCTATAGTTAATATGTAAAAGTGCCTTTAAAAATTCATCAAAAATCATATTCCCAGACAACTTTTCATAAGCAAAACGATGGTAACCTCAGATTTCCAAAATTCCAATTATTTCTTTGAGTTTACCTCGATTTTCAAGATCTGGGTTCTAAATCAAGTCTCAAAGATTTTGAAGAAGTATGCTTACCACTAGGCTTGACTTTGGACATGTGGTCTCTTTTACCACACTAATCCTTGCTCAATCTTCAGTCTAGGCTTGAGAATATCACATGCATGTGATTTTTAATTCAACCACAATGACGTGCATGAAAGTATCATCCAAATCACCAAGTCTAGAGTTCAAGTTCCTTACCTTGAACTTCTTGATCTTCTTCTTTCTAATCCAGCCGAAACACAAGATGAGGGTGGATGATGATGATTGTCTCGGTTGGGAGAAGGATGAGAGATTACCGTGGAGGAGAGGAGGAAGTGTATATTGTGTGTGTGCCGTGAAGGAAAAGAATGAATAATTGTTATAAGTGTTGAAGGGTAAGGCCGTGAGAGTATTTGAGAAGGGATAGAAAGTTTAAGTCAGATTTTTGGGTTGGAAAGAGATAATTGCCGAGGTGAATAAGGGGCAAACAAATCAGATTTGAAGTTTTACAGGTGTGCCATATGTTAAGCATGCACAATGCCAAGTGTTGATTGTATAAGGAGGAAGTGACAAGTGTTTTATTTGCATGGTGTGTGTATGTAATGACACCATGTGGCGTCTTGATATGTGTGTGTCTCGGTTTTGCGCGTTTGGGTTCGGGGTTGTTGTCTCGGTTTGCGTGTTTGGGTTTTCGGGGTTGATGTCTCGTTTGTGTGTTTGGGTTATGTTGTGGGTGTGGCACAATTTCCGAGGAAGTATTTGAGATTCTTGCTCGGGTCTTACTCGGGATTGCGACACAATACCGAGACCCGACAAACGATGCCACATACCGGCGTTTTCTCAAAAACGTAGGGCATACCCTACTACCCTGTAAATGTCGTATACTTACTTATACTGAAAATTCACGCTCAACTAATCGTCCCGTACCTTAGGACATAGTTGAGTGGCATCTTTTCCAATCGTATAAGTCCTCGGTGCCCCTTTTCACTGACACTTAAATTCCATGGCTCATACTTACTAGGTCCACTGACCCGTATAGCCGAGGTACTTAGTCCCTGAGAGACTTCCTATCTCTCGACATCCTTGGGACTCTTCCCGAATTGGGCTTAGTCATCCACCTAATTTAGGCTTATTCCCAATTCTCGGGGCCCAACATTCGGGATGTTACACCTTAGCCACTCCAAATCCCACTCCCGATTCATTGACGACATCTTTTACTTTAGTATTCCTATCAATCGAGGCATCACGACACACAATTATCCAATAGTTTGGGATTCACATCAGTCCAATGATCCTCCCAAAAATTGATAAGGCTCCCATCCCCTACTTCCCACACCAAGTTTTCCACTATGCAAGGCCAAAGCCTTCCCAACACCCTCCACAAATCTGAATCAGATTTGGTATATTTACACTCCTTCCTCAAATCCATATCCCTTCCATACTTCCTTTAAGGACCAAAGAGCACAAGCAGTCCGGTTTTAACACCACATTCCACACCACTTTACCCAACAATGCGTCATTCATAATCTCTAGATTCCTTAACCCTAAGCCTCCATTCCTCTTTCCTTTGCATAACACGTCCGAACTTATAGCATGTAATTTCCTCCTACCCTCTTCACTACCCCAAATAAAATCTCGTTGAAGCTTTTCTATTTGT
This sequence comes from Acacia pycnantha, assembly GCA_025563575.1. Lineage (NCBI taxonomy): Eukaryota > Viridiplantae > Streptophyta > Magnoliopsida > Fabales > Fabaceae > Acacia > Acacia pycnantha. The sequence goes on along the minus strand of JAMWYP010000377.1, from coordinate 183,684 downwards.
CTTCTTACACTAGCAGCACTCTTGGATGTTGCATATAAAATATAGCCAATTGGTTGGTAATAGCCTGAACCAAAGTGATCCGGCCAGCCAAAGACAGTGTTTGCTTTTTCCAATTGCTAAGCTTCTCCTGCATATTGTCAAGGAGATGTTGAAACTTCCTATTATTTCCCTTCCCTTACTCAAAAAGCACCCAAATATCTCCCAGGTTCCTCCATACATTTAAATCCAAATAGCAAACAGATTTCATTACGTACATGTCTCTCAACGTTTTTGAAAAGAAAACGCTGATTTTATTCACATTCACTTTTCGCCGAAACCTCCCCAAATTTCTCCAAGACTTCTATCACCGGACTCATCCGGTCCATATCACCTCACAAACTAAAAGCAAGTCATCTGCAAATAGTAAGTGTGAAATAGTCGTGCCATGTCTTCCCAACTTAAAGGGCTTCCACTTACCGGCATTAACATAATCAACAATGAAATGCGTCAATTTCTCCATACCTAACACAAAGAGGTAAGGAGAAAGCGGGTCCCCTTGCCTCAAACCCTTAGACGGAACAAAGTGTGCCCTACGACCCCCATTCCACATTAATGCCATCTTAGTTGAGCTAATACAGCCCATAATGACCCTCCGAGCCTCTCATCAATCCCAATTTCGGTTAACACCTTCCCCAAAAATTTCCAATTCATCCTATCATAGGCCTTTTCTAAGTCAATTTTTATAATCATATACCCTTTCTTCCCCCGACCCTATCCATAGAGTGAACAATTTCCTTTGCTACAATGATATTGTCATGAATATTCCTTACGGGAATGAAACTAGATTGAAAGGGCGAAACGAGCTTGTCCATAATAGGTTTTAACCTATTTACTATGATCTTGGACAGCCCCTTATACACTACATTACACAAAGCAATAGGGCGGAATTGACTTACCACTACGGAGCTTCTAATTTCGAATTAGAACCAACAAAGTGTCGTTGATTTCGCTGATCCCGTCTGGGTTCTTCCACAAATCCATTGTAAAATTGATGACCAATTGACTCACTACTCCCCAATTATGCCGATAAAACGCTGCTGGAACCCATCACTTCCGGGGCTTTAAAGGCCCCCATTTGAAAAAAGCCCTTTTAACCTCGGCACCACTAACATCCCTTCCTGATTCTTCAACAAGTCCTCCTCAAAACTTCCCAATTGGTTCGTAGTAAACCACTCCCTATCTAGCTTTTCCTCTCTAAACAACTCCACATAGAAATTTTGAAACAAACTAACAATCCCTTCTTCATCCTCAACCCACAATCCCTCACCATTCTTAATCATGGTAATCTTATTCCTCTTTCTTCTACACAAGGTTTTGGTATGATAATACCTAGTGTTCCGATCACCCTCCTCCGACCATCGCCCTTTGATTTTTGAAACCATAGCACCTCCTCTTGCCTCAAAGTCTCGAAGCAACTCCTCTTCAAGTTCCTTCTCCAACCGCCAAAGATAGGGGTTATTCCGTCTAGGCGTACATTGTTGTATACCGTTTAGCCTATTCGAATCCTCCTTTTACGAAGCTCAATTCTTCCAAACACATCTCGAGAGGTCTCGTTGTAGGAACTCCGGCGACACATGAAATTCTTCCCTATTCCTCCGGTTGTTATGCATAAACTCAGCAACTCTTCATGCATTTTCCATGCCACTTCATATCTGAAATTTCTTACTCTCCTAGTATTAGAATCCACACACAACTTCACCGGCAAGGGATGGTGATCCGAACTCACACGGGTAAGACTGGACCGTCGCTCTTTCAAACGCCTCAAGCCAATTGACATTACAGAGACACCTATCTATCCTTTTGTACACCCAATCTAAACCATCCCATTTGGGCCCTTTCCAAGTAAACAAAGGACCATTAGCATCCGAGATCAATTAGATTACAACCCCGGATCCACTCGTTAAACTTCCTACATCCGGCCTCACTAACTCGACCTCCCCTTTTTGCTCCAACGAGGATTTTATCTCATTGAAATCCCCGCCAACTGCCAAGGTTCATTGGTCTCACAAAACATATTATGGATCAAACTCCATAGTCTGTTTCTCCTCTGCTCGCATGGATTTGCATACACCGCCGTGAACAACATCCCTTACCACTCAAATTTAATCTGCAATGGATAAATTGATCCTCTTTCACTAACACCTCCACTCTAAGGTCTTCCATATTCCACAACTGACCAAATACCCCAACAAAGCCCTCAGCCTCCACTCTCACCGAGAACTTGTAACCCCACTTCTTTATAGTCTTGCCGCTTGAACACCACTAATAAGTGGTTCCAAGATAGCTACGACATCCACCTTATGTCTAGCCTTTGTATCTTTCGAGCCGATGCAAAACCCCTGTGGCCGCCCCTACTATTCCATATTAACAGATTAATCATGATAAACTATTAATAACGAACCAAACAGCCCTACAGACAACCAGTCAACTATCGGTAAGTGCGGGGTGCTGAATTCAGCCCCTATACTCGTATCCACTTTGTCACTATGCTCCCCAAAAGCGTCCATCATATTAGATGTATCAACTCCAAATCCAGCTTTCACGAACCTTCCTCTAGGATGGAGGTTCTCCTTCCCGTCATGTTCACTGACTTCCAATTATACGAGTTGAATTGGATTGGGCACCCTCTCACAGACTTCTGATCCTGTGAACCCACATCCAACCTATTTAGCTCTCTTTCACGCTTCCTAACAGCCAATACTCTATCCCTCTTAGACTCAAGCACTAGTTTCTCCACTGACTCTTACGTGGTTGTCCTACAACACCATTTTCAGCCGTAAGGTACTTAGCTTGCCCCTGTTTGCCATGCTTAACTTGGGCTTTCACCCTTGGCCCCTTTTCAACACTCCCACTAGCACCCATATCCTCTAAATTATGACCCCGACCACTCCATTAGCTTCCACCCTGCATCCCCGGAAAAACACCAAACCTTGAGCCCATGTGAACCTCATGTTTAACGCCGTCAAACCTTCTCGGTCTCCTATTGCGCTGAATCGTTCTCCATTGCTCAATTACTTTGCCGACTCGTTGTTCTCCTCTTCTTTCCCCTTGAGACTCCACATCCATTTCCTCCTCGGTTGGTACCTTATGGAACTGCCACATCCATCCTTGCTATGGCCATACCACCCACACTTGGTACACAGCAAGCTCAAACTCTCATACTCAATGTTAAACTTCGGCCTTCCACAAGAAATGCCGGAACCAAAGGTTTTGTGAGATCTAATTCAACGCACATTCGAGCAAATTTCCCCTCATCCGTTGGACAAGATGGATATCTAAACGTATGGCCTTCCCAATAGCATTCCCAAATTTAAGAGGAACTTTTTATCAAAAAGCGGAGCAGGCAATTTCAAGTCTAACCCATGCAACAATCGATTCAATCTTCTCAATTCGTGGATTAAACTCAGGTTTCCATCTAGAAATACTTAAGTAAGCATCCAAAATAACCCAAGGGCCCCCAACAAGAGCCCCCATATAGTCCTCATGGTTACGAAAATTCACCAAGTAAAAATCATTCTCAAGATTAAAGACGTCAATCATACCTTTCCTCTCCCAAATCTGCTTCAATTTCTTCAACACGAACCCATGAGGCTGCCTCCCCATCGGCTTGACCACTAGAGTGCGCCGAAATGGCCTTATCAGTCTCTCATTCTCCTTCTCTTAGAAATTAAACATTGGACATAGTGGATTAGAGAAATCCACGTTGATTCCGTCACACGGATTAAGCACCTTCGCAAAGTTAGTATCGTTCCCATAGCCCTCGGTCACCTCATCGTCATCTTCCTTTGCCCATTCCCACCAACACGATATCGCGCCCACGTTTTTCAAGAACGACTCCGTAAGACATCGGAGCTTGCTCTTTCCCATTAGTCTCGCATCCAGTTCTCATCGTGGACCTTCACAGCTTCCTCGCCCGAAAATTCCTTAGATGTGAATCGAACCTTACGCTTCCTTCTCCCAAGTCATCTCGCTCATCATCATCCACCATAGCCTCACCATCCCCTCCACGCAAGGCGTGATCGGGAGGCCACTCATGATCTCCGCCGCAGTGGGCGACAGTGCTCGGTCCGATACACGAAATCAAGCCTAGCGGAGCTCTTTCTCTCTCCCCTATGTTTTGGGGCATTTTATTTTGACTAAAACACTTCTAATAAGTTAATATTATCAACTTTACTAATGGAAAATGATGAGTCATAAAGCTGATATATCTAATTTTTTTAAATATAATTAATTTTATATTTTAATTTTAAAATCAACATTCTAAAAGATATGTCAGCTTTAAAATTTGCTGAATCGACATTTTAAAATTTCCGACTTAGCATTTTTTGTTAGTAAATTTAATTGTGTTAACTTAAAAGGACTAAAATCACACTTTTTAAAATTATAGGCCAAAAATAGAATTTCGTCTATTTCAAAGTTTAAGGACATTATCTATATATAATATAAAGTTCATCGAAAAGAATGTATTATTTTTTCCAAAACATTTTTAGATTTTGATTAAAAAACTATAATAATACCATTAATAAACAATAAATATTAGGAGAAATATATATAGTCTGAAATCAATACTCCTTCCTGGAGAACAATCTTTTTTATAGGAGTGGTCATCTTTTTGTTTGAAATTTGAAATTAGTTTTTTTATTCTCATTAAATATATGTCACTCATTATTTCTTTACAATAACTTTTCACACATTATCTTTCAGCTCTTCATAAGAATGGTATATTTAAAAATAAAAATATATATTGTATCAATTTAACAAGAGGTCTTAAGTTTGAGCTCAGAGAATGTAGCGAGTGTTAAATACTTGGTGGTACAACTTTTCTGCCTTTATGGTCCTACCAGCTCCATCCGGATTAGTCTAGATCCTCGATAAATTGATCAATATAGAGTTAGTCAAGGGGTATAAGGCCTCTATAAATTCCTTTAGATCTCGAGATTGAGTTTCCAAGAAACACTTATGTTAGAAGGGCAGCCACCAATCTTGAACCAAATACATGATGATAATAAAAAAATAAAAAGATATTTTACACTACTGTTTTGAACAGCATAGTTTTGATGGTTGTTTCCTGTAAAAATAATCAAAGGGTAAAGAGGTAATGACGTGAGGGGGAGGAGTGGACAAATCTGAGTTTCAGCAATAATCGGTCCAACATGATTGTTCTGGGCCCACTGAAATGATGGAGCTTGTGACCCAAACTGAGTAAAATGCAAAACAATGATGTAAAATGTGGGTCTTCTTTGGGTCTTATGGTGGAGCTTCACAATTATGGGCTACACTTTGTTTTTTTCTTTTTCTTTTTTAATAATAATAACAATAATATTTCTAAATTAAGTTGTTTGCTTCTTGTCATTACGTGGATACCACAATTGAGTGGGTGCAACTGCTTCCGTCAGCGTCACTTTCTTTGATGGGGCATTAGTGGAATTTTTAAACACAGAATAGTTTTTCTTTTCTTGTCATCATTATTTATGATTAGAGATGCTTTTTTTCCTTGTTTGGAAATTAGTGATGCGTATAACTAAAACCTGATTCTGTTGTGTCACTACTCACTATGCGTGTTGCGCTTAAAATTGATTTTCTTTAGGGCTTTAAAAAAGAAAATTGATTTTCTTAAATCATAATTTATAAAATTGATTATATAATTAATTTATAACAGTTGCTTATAAGAAATCCTTTGATTTGTATTCCAAAATCAATTATGAAACCAAAATTACGGTAGCCTTGTAAGTCACCGTTACCAACTTTTCATACTCTCTATGATTCTAAATATAAGACTTAGGGTCTGTTTGATTTGTTCTCATTACAGCTTGCAATGCAATGCAGTGCAGTATAATATTTGCGATGTAATTGAATGCAATGCACTATTAATGACATAGCTAGTATATGGATTCACTACAAAAAAAAAAAAACGTTTTTGCAATGGAACTTTTTCTCGCAGCAAAGCGGGCATTTTCCGTTTCAAAATGAGTTTGCGACGGATTTTGTCCGTCACAAAAATCCTCCTCACAATTGCGACGGAAAATTAAAATTCCGTCGCAAATTTCATAATTTGCGACGGAAACGAATTTCCGTCGCAAAAATGGGGTTTTCCGACGGAAGTGCAGTCCGTTGCAAAACCCTAGGGTTTTGCGATGGAACCCATTTCGTTTTGCGACGGACATGTCTTCCGTCACAAAACTGGGGTTTTGCAACGAAATTACTTTCGTCGCAAAACCCCGTCAATTTTTAAAAAAAAAAAGTTAAATTTTTTGAAAAAAATATTTTTTTAATTATTTTTGAATCTTTCGAATTTTTTATTTTTTAATTATTTTGCTTAGAATTTTTTTAAAAAATAAAAAATGAAATAAAAATATAAAAGGAAAACATGTTTATCATACAAATATATAATAACCATCTGCAAGAGTTTACATAAAGAACTCCAAATATAAATAATTTTGATGCGAAGAAAAATAGTTTAAAACAGACGACATCGTCATCATTATTATCATCATCAACATCACCAGGAGCCGGCCCCTTACCCTTGTCATTCATTAGGGACAGGAGTTGAAGCTCCATCCGCCTCATCATCTCCTGTTGTTGATTCATCTGTCGCCTCATCAGCTCCTGTTCCTGAGTTAGATGCATCCTAATAATCTCCTGTTCCTGAGTCACCTGCGGCCTAATCATCTCCTCGTTCTGAGTCACCCGTTGCCTAATAATATCCTATTCTTGACTCATCAGTGTCGTGTCTCTCTCGGCTCAGTTACTTGCTCTCGCACCAACGCCCTCATCCTCTTCACTCATCTCGCAAAAACATTAAGAAGTACATTTATTTTTGTACTTCATTTAAATGAACAAAGAAAAGAAAATTATCAATATCAAATGCATTACGTTTACTGCGAAATACCTTCACTGTCGGATGAGGCGCGCTTCGTTTGCTTCGGTTGGTGGCGAGAGGCACCGAACTCAAAGACTCCCACATTCTTGTTAATTCCGCTGCAGACCTCAAAGAACAGACTCTTGTTATCGGACCGAGAGGATGTGGGGTCGGCCCCACTTTGCAAGTCTCTCTCCGTGTCGGCTTGAAAGGTTTCCTACAAGCAAAAAAATACATCACAAATAAGGCATGTAAAATGAAATAAATATGTTGGTGCGTGAAACAAATAATAAATTCAATAAATGTCTCATCGCTACTTGCTGCGACTTGATGTTAATCCAGCGCCTCTCACTACTACCTTCGAGCCTTGGGTATGGGTCCGCTCAAAGGCGAGTCCAATCAATCATCTCTGCAGGTATATCCTCTGACGCTGCCTGTAAACACAAATAATGACCGTTAATTAATTACTTCAAAAAACAAAATATTGAATATTGAAATAGAAAATAAGGTATACTTACAATTTTTCGTCGATGCTCACTAAATGGAATGGAACCCCCAGCATATGACGGTCTATCCATTTTGGCCCTATTTATTTTATTTTTCTGACTGTTGTCCCTAAATTTGGGATCGGAGTTCCATCTTTGCATTAATTCGTCTGAGTCTCAGTGAATCCAAACTTTTGCCTCTTTGCTTTCTCAATTTATAAAACTTCTCAATCATCCACCGGCTTCCCTTGTGATTATAAGCTTTTTTCAACGCTTCCTTATGCTCAGGCAAATAGCTAAACAGACCCTGAAAATCAATAACGAACAATTACTGCCCAAAAAAATAAAAGTACTTAATCGGTTTGTATTTGGATAAGAAATTAATAACCATGAAGCACATAACATACCAAGAACTCTTTGAACCAAACATCGATCAGCCTTAGGAATCTCTGTCCACTTGGCCCAAGGCTGATTGAAATTATGGAATAGTTGGTTCGATATGAAATCTGCCACCTGATTATACGGCTCAAATCTGAAGACAGAGGAAATGATGCAAATATTAGCATACAAACTAAAAGGTAACAAAATCGCAACATTACTATTAACTTTACATGACTTACTCGGTGGTGCCTACCGGACAGATCCATATTTTCCCTGTCACAGGAACAACTGATCCCCAGACTGGAGGGTCGGAGGAACTAGCTTCCCGACACGGCTCGAGGCGACGAAGTATCTTTGAAGGAAGAAATGTCAAGTATTGAAAATGTTAGTAGATAGATGTTTAAAGAAAAAACTAAACATATATAAATCAATGGAAAATCGTAACGTGTACCTGCTCTGCCCCTTGCTGTGGATCAGTGGAAGTTCTTGGCACATCTCTACCGCCCATAAAGAGTTAGTAGTAGATGGTGAGGATGACATATAAAGTGATGGTGAAGATGACATATACATTGACGGTGAAGTGGACATAGTAAGTGGTGGCGGTTCGGGGATGAGCTAAGCCTCTCGCCTACGAGAGGAGGTAGATGGCGTCGCCATACCCCTCGATAGGAAGGGGCCGGCTCGACCACTACTACGACCACCGCTGAAGACCCCTCTGAATGCTCCATCTCTGAACACTTATAAACATTATGTCAAAATATATATAAATATAAGAAACATACTTAATATGTCACTAGCGAAGTAACGGGGTATCTAGTATAGCATATCGTCATAAACAAAGAACTAACACAAAACAATCGGACGATTCCTGTTCTTCGGCCTCTGCTTGCACGCCTTCTTCGGAGTCTCATAGTTGTCAAACTCAGATTCACTATGAGAGTAAATCTCTTCTGCCTCATCGTCTGATTCCCCATCGTTAATTTGGATAGGAATCAACTCCAACTCCACAGCAGAATGAAACAGATTGCTTGGTACATCGTCCTCGTCAATATTTACGGGCAGTCCATCTTCAACATCAGCTTGGGACGGTTCAGTCATACGGTCATTTGTTTCTGACTCTTTTGATTTGGGTGTAATATTTCATGCTTTGGTTTTGATAACTCCCTCCACCCTTGGCGGGATGTGGGGTATAATGTATAGTAAACTTGTTCCACCTGTTGCGCAAGGATGAATGGGTCATAACCAACCGTATATCTCCTTCTCCAATGGATCTTAACATTTCCGTATTTATCCACTTTTGTCCCACGCGGACTGTTATCAAACCACTCACATTTAAAAAGAGTGACCACCTTGTCTCATTGGTAATGCAGCTGAATTATGTCAACTTGGCCACCTCGACAACATACACCGTAATTACAACTTACTGTATTAGCATTCGCTTCAACAGTTGCAAACTGATACCCATTGATTACATATTTTTTGCACCGGGTAACAACTGTTGCAGCTCCATAAGATAAACTCCACACAACATCTTGGGGAGCCTCTGGATTTTCCACGAAGAAGGATCGCAACCATCGAGAAAACTCAAAGTTCCTAAATTGCTCAACTTGAATCCGACATCAAAGGATTTGCGATCGGACCCAATTAGAGAAGTAAGCGTAACCAAAAATGAAATTAATACTTTAATAATTACCGTAATGAAAAAACAACAGAATCTTACTTTAAGTACTGGGCAACCTCTTCACAGTTGTTTAGAATGTACCACTCCGCTACTCGCTTATCACTTCCTTCGAGTTGACCTCAATGTTTTCCCACGATTTGGCGGGAAAATTAAATATTGATGTCCGCTCTCTCGTATCTCCGTCGTCATCGTTGCGAGGTACCTCTTTCCATCTTGATATCATTTCGGGAGGATAATAGTATGACGCAAACTTAGTAGCCTCTTCGACTAGAAACGCTTCGGCGATAGAGCCTTCGACGTACCTTGGATTTTTGATCTTCTTCTTAAGTGTGTGTAAAAACCTACAATTAGAAGGTACTTATAAACTATACAACCATGTCGGTCAATTAATAACTGCGAAACAAATATATCTATTATCTCTCAAACGATACATCCACCTATATTGTTGCGAGACCTCCTACCTTTACTTCGTTGGCCAAGTGAACAGGTAAATGTTCCATTGAGTCAAATAAGCTAGGAGGAAACACCATCTCTAACTTGCATAGCGTTATTGGCATGCTCGCCTCCAGGTGCCGTAACTTTTCAACATTAAGCTCAGAAGCACAAATTTCTCTAAAAAATAGAAAATTCCGTCAGAATAGACCATATATGCTTCGGAAGTGCTTTGAAGGCCCACGACAACAATCTCTGAAAAAAACATGACAATCATGACTCTTCATCCCGAATAACTTCGCCTCGTGCATGTCGACACTGAATGTGTATGGCGCTATAGGTTTGGAAGTCCTTCTCGTGGCATTGTCCACCGGCAAATGCAAATCGGGCCTTACGCAAATCGCTTCTATGTCTCGTCTTGCGTTGACTGTGTTCTTCGTCTTGCCCTTGGTGTCCATCACGGTGTACAGAATATTGCAAAATACGTTCCTCTCAATATGCATGACATCGAGGTTGTGCCTTAACAATTGATCTTTCCAATATGGTAGTTCCTAAAAGATATTGCATTTGTTCCAATGATGATGAATGCCATATCCCTCGGGTTCGTTGGAAGTAGCCCTCTCTTCAACACTTGGAATGTGCTTGACCCTGTCCCATATTTCTTGACCATTTAAACGAGAGGTTGATCGCTTGTTCGGCCACATTCCGCCTAAAGTATTTTTATTTTTCTGAGCGGATGATCGTGGGGCAGAATCTCCGATGCTGTCAAACCAATAGACCTTGCGATTGTATTCCAAGCTCAAACCAACGTTTGTTCAACCTACCCGTATTGTTGAACGGAGCGAACCCATCCGAACATAGACCAAGACAGACATTACGGGGATCCGCTGCAAACAAAGGATTTGACTCATCAAATTTAAGCCAAGCTTCGGCATCGGATGGATGCGTCACAAATATTTCTTCCCTGCGATGCTCGCGGTGCCATCTCATGTGAGCAGCTGTTTGTTTTGATGAATACAATCTTTAAAGTCTGGGCACGAGAGGGAAATACCACATCTTGCTTAATGCTTGACGAGTCATTTTCCTTCCAACCCTCACAACTTTGTATCTAACAATGAATTTTTTCACATCTAAGAGCAAGCTCTTTCACCTTTTTTTTTGCTTGGTAAAAATCCTTCGGCAAATTATTGTCTTTGGGAACAACATTACTCATGATCTGCATCATGTCGTTGTAATTCCTCTCACTCATATGATGATCGGTCTTCAAGCTTAATGTTGCTAAGGTAGCCGATAGAGATGAATGATCACTATCTTGGATGTGTTCGCAACCTTCCCATAACGGCCATTGCGCATCTTGAAGCATTTTATAGAACCTATCGGCTTCCGGATTAGGATTCTCTCCCATATATGATGGTTGAGTCTATGCACCGATATCCTCTCTCATGTATGATGCTTGACTGAGTAGCGGGATCAAAATATTGGCCGATCGACGGTCCCACAGCATCCATAACCAACTACTTATATTGATTAAGGTTGTATTGATTACTATTGTCCCTGTAATAACCACTCGGTGTCTGTCGGACTTCGCCATGATATTCCCAACATTCAATGATCAAAAGGACTAAAAGGGACCTTATTTTTCCATTTTAGGGACTAAAAGTGACTTATTTTTTTCGGGGACCAAAAGGGCATCCGTGTTTTTCGGGGACCAAAAAGGTATTTACTCTTAATTTTATTCATACATGAAAATTTCATTATTCCTCAAGAGTAAATACCCTTTTGGTCCCTGGAAAACACTGGATGCCCTGGTCCTGAAAATAAGTCACTTTTAGTCCTAAAATGGAAAAATAATGTCCCTTTTAGTCATTTTGATCATTTTTGCACATTTTAATCCTCGAAATTCCCAAAGGTCCTTTTAGTCCCTAAAAAGGACCAAAATGACATTTCTTTTACTCGGGGACGAAAAAGGGTCAAATGTGTTTTCCGAGGGGACCAAAAGGGTATTTACTCATTCCTCAAAGTCACACATTCTTCTTACTTCACATTAATTAATTCTCTTATATCTAAACATCGATTCCCTTTTTCCATTTTAGTACCTATGCTATTTATAAATTTATGTAACATTACCAACTAATATAAGATCATAATTTTACAAGATCACACAATTTCTTCACTACACAAAATAAACCATAAAGAACAATGGAAAATTCATATCCTCACTAAGCACATTCAAAGTAAATTATTCAATTGACCAATGGTATTATCATAAAAACAATAACATATCCAACATTAGCTTTGATTTTCCAACAAGACAGTTTTACCATTTCAACATGTAAACCGAAAATGGAAAAATAAGAGAGAAGAGAGGAAGTTTACTGGAAATGGAAGGGGAGCCGGTGACTCGAAATGGAAGGGAAGGAACTAATTGGAGTAAGGGGAGAAGGAGGCCACCGCAGGAACAAGAACTCACCAAAAATGGATGAATCGCGTGAGGAAGAGGGCTAGAGGCGTCTTGGTGAAGAGGAGGGCCGGAGGTTCGTCTAGGTCCGCCCAATTTTGCGAAGGACTAAAGAGTGGGGGCTTGCGACGGATCCATTATCCGTCGCAAAATGGGTCGTTTTTCGCCCCATTTGCGACGGACTCTAAAATCCATCGCAAAAATGGAAAAATTGTGACGAAACAATTCGTCGCAAATTGATGATTTTCTAGTAGTGATTGACTTTTAAGCAAGGTAAAATTAGCCATTTTTTAATAATGATTTTAAATGATAAATCACGAAAGTCTATTTTACCCTTAATATAATCTTTATATAAAAAAATAGTTAAGAGTCATCACTTTGCCTTATCATAATCGTCAAGGTATCTCGTTGAGGATCATCCGGTGGCAATGATTGTGTTGGTAAAGGAGGAGGTAGTGGTGGTCAGGCAACAACGGTTGGGGGTGTAATACCCCGAAATTTGAATTAGGGAATTTAAGGGCCAAAGTGCCAAAATGACCAAAATACCCCTGGGAGGAGTAAATAACTTAGGAAATGGTGAAAAATCCTAAAGGGCAATGAAATAATTATTTAAATTGAGAGAGCGTATATCTCTAATTTTGGTAATTTAATAAATTACAAACTTGGAGAAATTGAAGAAGAATGCTCAAAAAGTATGGTAATGACCATAATGCCCTCACAAATTCTAAAATAAAGCAGAACACATGGAAATAGAAATGTCAGTGCAAGAATTATGAGGTAATGAGGTGTTCTAATTAAGAAAATTATCAACTAATGATAATAAAGTAATTAAGTAATTTCTGGCTAATTACTTAAGCATAAGTAAAGGAAATTCATGAATAATTATGTAAAGCTCAAAAATTAGTGGAAAATAGTTGAAAATTAGTAAGAATATATTTACTAATGGATTGGAGATTTTTGAGAAAAATAGTTGAGTTTAGGTATTTTTGAGCCTAAAAACAAGTATGGACCAATAGGGAAATTTTGTAAAAATTATATAAAAATAATTATTAAATAATTATTTTATATAATATTAATTAATTATTAATTAAATAAAAACGAAAAAAAAAGGGGATCAGATTTTGACCGAAATTGCAAGTGGAAGAAGATAAGAATTTTAATCAATGTAATGTGCAAGTTGTAATGTTTTAGTATTATAATTAATTAAAGCAAAAAAATGTGAATAGTGATTTAGAAATTAGAAACGGATCCTATCTAGAGATCTAGGAATGAGATTTCCAAAGTCAAGGAAAAATAATGATCAGTGGAATTTTGTCTTCCGTTAGACTCTTACGGAAGTAAATTCTGAAGTCGTTTGTGCATTTCCTAATAAAACGAAATAGGGAAAAATGCATATAGGTATATTTTTGGATATAGAGAAAATAAATTCTAACTCAACATCTAGGCATGAGTTTGAATTTATCTTGACATATTTGGAATCGGTGAATTTTTCGAAGAAGTTGGTAATTTCGAAATGCGTTACAAACCTGGACGCGATCGGACACGTTTTCGAGGAAACTTCATCTGGACTGTTGGAGCCCTATATGGAATCAAAATTTAGGTTAACTTGGACATTTCTAATAAGTGAGAACTTGTTTCCAAAGTTGTAAATCCAGAATTTTGAGATTTCTCCGAAATCACGCGAATCGAGTGCCGATCGGGAAATTCGGCTAGGCCAGGGCATAAAGCAAGCTTATGCATCATTTTTGGACCAGCCAAGGGCTGCCACATCACCTCAATTTCGTCCAACAAGCTTCCATGGACATGGATTAACCACCATTTTTGCTTTGAATTTCCATGGTTAAGAACAATCTTGGTATTTCCCTTTGTATCCTTTGGAAAGTCTATAAATAGGCAAGTTCCCTCTTCAAAATCTTCACACCAATTCTTCTCCTCTCTTGGCCGAAATCCTTGAGTGAGAAAGAAGAGAGAAAATCTGTGGAGAAGTTACGAGAAGTCTTCAACGGGTAAGTCTTTCGGGCTTTAGTTTTTAGTTCGAAAGATAGTAGAATTGTTAGTTAGATTTAGGAAGTAGGTGACAAGATTCCTATTCTTGTTTTAAGCTTTGTTTGCATTGAAAAATATGCAGAGGTATAAACATAGTAGGGATCGAGTCGCCGAAAAGTTGAAGCTTTCGCAGTTTTTTCCAAAAGTAAGGGTAGAATTTGTTAGAATAGCCTTTAAATTTCAAGTATGATTGGGTATCATATGGGAGGGCTATTTTAGTCATTATTTTCGAAAATCAAGATGGCGTCGAAGTTCTGGCGAAATTTTGGGAAGAAAAAAAAGTAGTCAGAGTAACGAAGTGCTGGCGAAATTCCGCCAATTAGGAGTAGAAGGGCAAAATGGTAATTTTTACCTAAAATGCCAGTTATAATGCCAAATCACTAATGAAAGTGATATTACTCCTATAGGACGTCAGAAATCCTAATTTGCTGCCGTTACGCTGCCCGACGAGCCACTGCTGGAGATTTCACGATTTTCCGTAAAACGTGCTAGAAATACCGTAATCTGTCAACGAAGGTACGTTCGCGTATGGATATAGTATGTGCGCGTATATGGTATGTGTTTGATGTGTTTATGGTGTGTATATGTGGGGTGTTGTTGGGATGCATATTATGTTAGAAGATAACTGTATGCATGCTGGGAGCGATATATCTGTAAGGCTGGGAGCGATACATTTATAATCTTGGGAGCGATACATTTATAATCTTTGGGAGCGATACATCTCGTAATCTTGGGAGCGATACATGTGCATTGGTTGGGTGTGGTTTATTTGTTGTTGTTTGGTAACCCATATGTGTGTATGTATACATGAGGTTAACCGTTACCTGAGATCCGGTGCGGATCTCAGCCCTTAATATAGCGTCAGGTTCGGGAGGACCAAGGACCGAGGATGGAGGCAAGCAGCCTGCGTAGAAGACTGTTGAATACTTCATTTCGTTGTTCCGCAGAGTCTTCCTTTTGATGTTGTCTTTTACTTCTGAAAACTCTCGGTTATTGAACCGCCTTTGTAATCAGCCA
Source organism: Acacia pycnantha (assembly GCA_025563575.1). Classification (NCBI taxonomy): domain Eukaryota; kingdom Viridiplantae; phylum Streptophyta; class Magnoliopsida; order Fabales; family Fabaceae; genus Acacia; species Acacia pycnantha. The sequence goes on along the minus strand of JAMWYP010000377.1, from coordinate 168,286 downwards.
GATACACTACTGTTGGCTTTTTGAATCTATATATCAGTTACTCTTCCGCTCAAATGCTCTACTCTGATGATTTTGAAATGATGTTTGAAAAAAAAATTTATACTGCTTTTGAAAAGTCGGGATGTTACATTTGGTATCAGAGCAGTTTTCCTGGCATGGATCTGACTATGTTAATACGGATAGTTTGGTGCCGAAGGCAAGGCTAGTCTACGTGGGTGTGCCATAAGTCGCCGCTAACCCGGTGAGGCCCCCATGGTAGACACTTACCTGGCCATTCTGTTCGGTTAACGGAGTTAGGTTCAAAGCCTTTTCAAAAATTTTGGAGCATATTTTGAAAATGAGTACTGATATAGCCTAAGGTCGGTGTACCAGTTTGAACCGGTATGCCATTCTGAACCGATGTACCACTTTCTGTCGGTACATTAACTCTGATAACCCTGATATCAGTATCCGATCACTCTGATCACTCTGATATCAGTCTTCGATAACTCTGATATCAGCCTTTGATAACTCTGATAATCACCAGTTTGCACTGGACGGTAGTTCTATCCTAGCACAAAGCTCATATGCGGAGCTGGGCCACGCCGGATGAAACTCCGAGATCAACAAAGATAAGTACATGCAGTATTTGACTCATGTAGAACTTCGAGACGTACTTCGTACCCATTTTCGAATATAGAAAACCAACGAGAATCCAACGAAAGAAAGGATCAAAACCGGCTCGGTGGTTTGAAGTGCGATAGAAATTTATGATATGATCATCGTTGTACTCCTATCTAACGTTTTCCCTTAGTAAAGGAAAAAGAACGCGACATGGAAAAAGTAAGAGGAGAAGTTGCTCCCAGAGGCCGAGGCAGAGGTCAAGGAAGAGGACGTGGCGAACGTATAGTCCGTATTACGAATTAGATCTTAGACACATGTTCCGTATTTGACCATGATCATGTCATTGAGTAGGAGGTATCTTATGTTGTCATGGTGTATGGGAACCATGGAGACATTTTGGTATCTCATTTTGTTGATCGCGGTGTATGGGAACCACGGGAAACATCATATATCAAGGTACAATATGACAAGATCGTAGTAGTCAAACCAAAGCGAAATCTCGATCACCGGGAGGAGCAGGTGACAGACAAAGTGAAGATCCGACACGTATAGCCCGTAGTCCGAGTAGACGAGTCTAGTTAGTACAAAGTATAGTGGGTTGGGTACAAATTTCGAGGCGAAATTTGGTTTAACGGGGAGAAATGTAATACCCGAAATTTGAATTAGAGAATTTAAGGGCCAAAGTGCCAAAATGACCAAAATACCCACAGGAGGAGTAAATAACTTAGGAAAATGGTGAAAAATCCTAAAGGGCAATGAAATAATTATTTAAATTAAGAGAGCGTATATCTCTAATTTTGGTAATTTAATAAATTACAAACTTGGAGAAATTGAAGAAGAATGCTCAAAAAGTATGGTAATGACCATAATGCCCTCACAAATTCTAAAATAAAGCGAGAACACATGGAAATAGAAATGTCGGTGCAAGAATTATGAGGTAATGAGGTGTTCTAATTAAGAAAATTATCAACTAATGATAATAAAGTAATTAAGTAATTTCGGCTAATTACTTAAGCATAAGTAAAGGAAATTCATGAATAATTATGTAAAGCTCAAAAATTAGTGGAAAATAGTTGAAAATTAGTAAGAATATATTTACTAATGGATTGGAGATTTTTGAGAAAAATAGTTGAGTTTAGGTATTTTTGAGCCTAAAAACAAGTATGGACCAATAGGGAAATTTTGTAAAAAATTATATAAAAATAATTATTAAATAATTATTTTATATAATATTAATTAATATTAATTAAATAAAAACGAAAAAAAAGGGGATCAGATTTTGACCGAAATTGCAAGTGGAAGAAGATAAGAATTTTAATCAATGTAATATGCAAGTTGTAATATTTTAGTATTATAATTAATTAAAGCAAAAAAATGTGAATAGTGATTTAAAAATTAGGAAACGGATCCTATCTAGAGATCTAGGAATGGGATTTCCAAAGTCAAGGAAAAATATTGATCAGTGGAATTTTGTCTTCCGTTAGACTCTTACGGAAGTAAATTCTGAAGTCGTTTGTGCATTTCCTAATAAAACGAAATAGGGAAAATGCATATAGGTATATTTTTGGATATAGAGAAAATAAATTCTAACTCAACATCTTGGCATGAGTTTGAATTTATTTTGACATATTTGGAATCAGTGAATTTTTCTGAAGAAGTTGGTAATTTCGAAATGCGTTCAAACCGGACGCGATCGGACACGTTTTTGAGGAAACTTCAACTGGACTTGTTGGAGCCCTATATGGAATCAAAATTTAGGTTAACTTGGACATTTCTAATAAGTGAGAACTTGTTTCCAAAGTTGTAAATCCAGAATTTTGAGATTTCTCCGAAATCACGCGAATCGGGTACCGATCGGGGAAATTCGGCTAGACCGGGCATAAAGCAAGCTTATGCATCATTTTTGGACCAGCCAAGGGCTGCCACATCACCTCAATTTCGTCCAACAAGCTTCCATGGACATGGATTAACCACCATTTTTGCTTTGAATTTCCATGGTTAAGAACAATCTTGGTATTTCCCTTTGTATCCTTTGGAAAGTCTATAAATAGGCAAGTTCCCTCTTCAAAATCTTCACACCAATTCTTCTCCTCTCTTGGCCGAAATCCTTGAGTGAGAAAGAAGAGAGAGAAGCTCTGGAGAAGTTGCGAAGTCTTCAACGGGTAAGTCTTTCGGGCTTTAGTTTTTAGTTCGAAATATAGTAGAATTGTTAGTTAGATTTAGGAAGTAGGTGACAAGATTCCTATTCTTTTTTAAGCCTTGTTTGCGTTGAAAAATATGCGAGGTATAAACATAGTAGGGATCGAGTCACCGAAAAGTTGAAGCTTTCGCAGCTTTTTCAAAAGTAAGGGTAGAATTTGTTAGAATAGCCTTTAAATTTCAAGTATGATTGGGTATCATATGGGAGGGCTATTTTAGTCATTATTTTCGAAAATCAAGATGGCGTCGAAGTTCTGGCGAAATTCCGCCAATTAGGGGTAGAAGGGCAAAATGGTAATTTTTACGTAAAATGCCGCTTATAATGTCAAATCACTAATGAAAGTGATATTACTCTTATAGGACGTGAGAAATCCTAATTTGCTGCCGTTCGTTACGCCCGACGAGCCACTACTGGAGATTTCGTGATTTTCCGTAAAACGTGCTAGAAATACCGTAATCTGTCAACGAAGGTACGTTCGCGTACTGGTAACCTTAACGCTGATGTTTATCGTATGCGTATATGTTGTGGATATGTTGTGTGTTTAGGTGTGTAAGTACGTTCGCGTACTGTAACACTAACTCTGATGGATATAGTATGCTATATATGGTATGTATGTGATGTGTGTATGGTGTGTATATGTGGGGTGTTGTTGGGATGCATATTATGTTAGAAGATAACCGTATGCATCTTTGGGAGCGATATATCTGTAAGGCCGGGACCGATACATTTATAATCTTTGGGAGCGATACATTTATAATGCTGGGAGCGATACATCTGTAATGCTGGGAGCGATACATGTGCATTGGTTGGGTGTGGTTTATTTGTTGTTGTTTGGTAACCCATATGTGTGTATGTATACATGAGGTTAACCGTTACCTGAGATCCGGTGCGGATCTCAGCCCTTAATATAGCGTCAGGTTCGGGAGGACCAAGGACCGAGGATGGAGGCAAGCAACCCGCGTAGAAGACCTGACTGAAGACTTCATTTCGTTGTTCCGGCAGAGTCTTCCTTTTGATGTTGTCTTTTACTTCGAAAACTCTCGGTTATTGAACCGCCTTTGTAATCAGCCAGATACACTACTGTTGGCTTTTTGAATCTATATATCAGTTACTCTTCCGCTCAAATGCTCTACTCTGATCATTTCGAAATGATGTTTAAAAAAAAAAAATTTATACTGCTTGTGAAAAGTCGGGTTGTTACAGGTGGGTGGCGGTGGTAATGGAGGAGGAGGTAGAGGCACGACGGCAACAACGGTGGAGGTGGCGATGGTGGCGATAGTGGAGGAGGAGGTAATGGCAGTGACAAGAGGAGGAGGAGGAGGTTGTAGCGTAGTGGTTGGTCAAATGAGACAAGTGAAATAAAGACAAATAAAAACTAAAGGATAAATTGGACTTTTTAATTATGCAATGGGGTTGTAATGGGGAGGTACCACTCGATCCTATTTATAAGTCTATTTCGACTAAAAATTTTAGTCCTATTTATAAGTCCCTTTTATGTAATAAATGAGATTGTGACAATTTTACCCATTTAATTATACTTATGAAGATAGAGAGAAAAGAAATAGTTGAAAAATACTCAATTATAAATAAGGGCAAAGTTGAAAATTCACCTCATAATTATTGAGTTAATTACCTCTTTTTGGTATGTGAGATTTTGTTAAAATGAATTTATAAAGAGTAAATACTCTTTTGGGTCCGAAAAACACGCTCTACCCATTTTGGTCCCCGAGTAAAAAAATGTCATTTTCGGTCCTTTTTAGGGACTAAAAGGATTTTGGGAATTTGTGAGGGATCAAAATGCCCACAAAAATGACTAAAAGGGACCTTTTTTACTGTTTATGGACTAAAAATGACATTTTTTTACTCGGGGACCAAAATGGGTAGCGCGTGTTATTTCGTGGATCAAAAATGGTATTTACTCATTTATAAATAAGACCGTAATGGTATGAATGAGGATTACCAATCTTTGGGTATCATTATTGCCATGGTAAACCCTACTACCATGCTAAAGAACAACCAAACACTCTTCTCTTGGTAACGCATTCATAATTACCTTTGGAGTAAATACCATTTTTGGTCCCCTGGAAAATGTATTTGACCCTTTTTCGTCCCCGAGTAAAAGAAATGTCATTTTGGTCCTTTTTAGGGACTAAAATGACCTTTTGGGAATTTCGAGGATTAAAATGTGCAAAAAGATGATCAAAAGAACTAAAAGGGACCTTATTTTTCCATTTTAGGGACTAAAAGTGACTTATTTTTTCAGGGACCAAAAAGGCATCCGTGTTTTTTCCGGGGACCAAAAAGGGTATTTACTCTTACCTTTGTAGGCATGCAATGTGGTTGAACTAAACAGGTTCTTAGTTAACATTTTTTTTTAGAGATTAAGATGACTAAATAAATTATTTAATCATAGTATATATTATGTATTATTGGATTATATATTAGTTTATAAGTAAGACAAATTAGTTTGGAGAAAAATGGTAAAAATAAAAACCTTAAAATTCCTAAATCTCTTGAAAAAAATAAACTAAGTAGTAATAATTAATGTTGGCATGTGTGGGTGTGTTTGTTTGGTAACTTTTGAAATAACCATGATTTTGGATTTGAAATTAATTTTGGCATATAAAGGGTGTTTGGATATATATATATATATATATATATATATATATATATATATATATATATAAAAAGAAAATCATGTTTTTGGCTGGTATAAATTAGAACAACTAGCTGATAAATCCATCAAACTTAAATAATAATAAAAACCTACCTTATTGATTTTTGTCATGGAGAAAATAATAGTAAATTTAGACAAAACCTTCATCCTATAATAGAAATCCATTCAATCATATTTAGTAAGAAAATTGAAACATAAATTAAAGGGAAAATGACATAGAAATATCACTTGAACCTCAAAATCCTGCCGACAACAAAAGAATGAGATTAATAAGAACAGCAAAATAATTAGCAACTCGTTTTGTTAGGAAATCACGTGTTTGATATTTTGAAATTCAAATGGTATTGTTTTGGGATTTTCCCTAAATTTTAGTCTCATTTTCTGAGAAAATGCAACCGCAAAAGGATAAACAAACCTTGATTATTTTATTTAATGATTATTGATTTGTTTTGCTTTTTGTTTCTTCAAACCAAACAGGGCATGAACTAGTGTAATACCCTAAAAATCAATATCATAATTTGGTAAAGATAAACCTATAGAAAGTAGGTGAATATCGATATCAAATATTAGGTTATAATTATTTTATTTTCTAAAGGAAAATCTCTTGGAAATTAGAGAATCTAAGGGCCAAAGTGCCAAATGACCAAAATGCCCCTAAGGGACATAAATGATTTAGGAAAATTGTGAAAGCTATAAAAGAAGCAAGTAAAATCTATTTGAAATAGGGAAGGATATTGTCCCTAATTTAGGTAATTTAATAAGTTACAAACTTGGAGAAATTGTAGAAGAATACTCAAAAGTAAGAAATGACCGTAATACCCCAGAATCGCTAAGATAATGCAAGAGACATGTAAACACAAATGTCGTGGCTAAAGTTATGAGGTAATGAAGCATCCTAAGTAAGAAAATTATCAACTATTCATAAGAGAGTAATTAGGAAATTATTGGCTAATTACTTAAGCTTAAGTAAAGGAAATTCATTGTGTAATTATCTAAAACCCTAAAATTAGTGGTTTTTGTTTTAAAATTAGTAAAAATATGTTTACTAATTAATTGGAAATTTTGGAGAAAAATAGTTGATTTTAGGTATTTTTAAGCCTAAATCAAAGTAATGGGCTAATAGGAAAATTCAGTAAAAATTATGTAAAAATAATTATTTAATTAATTAAATAATTAAAATAAATAAATAAATAAATAAATAAATAAATAAAAACCAAATAAAAAATGGGCAAAAAAAAAAAAAAAAAATGAAAATGAAATGGAAAATAATTTTACAACTTGCAATTATTTTAATATTATAATTAATTAAAGTGAAATATTGTGAATAGTAATTTAGAAATTAGGAAACGGATCCTATCTAGAGAGCTAGAAATAGGATTTCCAAAGTCAGATAAAATATTGATCGTGGAATTTTATCTTCCATTAGGCTCTTCCGAAGTTAATTCTCAAGCCGATTGTGCTTTTTCCTAATAAGACGAAATAGGAAAAATGCATATAGGCATATTTTTGGATTTAAAGGAAATAAATTCTAACTCAACATCTAGGAATGAGTTTGAATTTATATGAACATATTTGGAATCAAGTGAATTTTCTCAAGAAGTTGATGATTCCGAAATACGTTTCGACATCGGACACGTTCGACACGTTTCTCGAGAAAACTTCAACCGGACTGTTGGAGCCCTATATGGAATCAAAATTTAGGTTAACTTGGACATTTCTAGTAAGTGATAACATGTCTTCAAAGTTGTAAATCCAGAATTTTGAAAGTTCTCCGAAATCACGCGAATCGGGTACCGATCGGGGAAATTCTATTAGACCGGGTTTAAAGCAACCCAAGTCACCATTTTTGGACCACTCCAAAGCAGCCACATCACCCAATTATTTCGGCCAAGATGCTCCATGGACAAGGAATTTACACCATTTTCATGTTGAATTTCCATGGTTGTAAACAAGTTGGAAAATTCCAAATGTATCCCTTTGATCTTCTATAAATAGGTAGCTTCCCTCTTCAAAATCTTCACACCAATTCACTCCTCCTTTGGACGAAATATTAGAGGGAGAAAGAAGAGAGAGAAGCTCTGGAAAAATTCTGAAGAAAGTCTTCAACTGTAAGTCTTTCGGGCTTTAGTTTTGAAGTTCGAGTTTTTAGTTCGGTAGTTAGTAGAATTGTTAGTTAGATTTAGAAAGTAGGGGATGAAATTCCTATACTTGTTTTTAGGCCTCATTGCATTGAAAAAATATGCCTGAAGAGGTAAAAACATAGAAGGGATCGAGTCTCCGAAAAGTTGAAGCTTTTGAAGTTTTTTCAAAAATAGGGGTTGTAATGCTAGAATAGCCTTTAATTTTTCAAGTATGATTGGATATCATATGGGAGGGCTATTTTAGTCTTTATTTTCGAAAATCGAAATGGCGTCGAAGTTCTGGCGAAATTTTGGGAAAACGGAGCAAAAGTAACGAAGTGCTGGCGAAATTCCGCCAAATTAGGGGTATAGGGGCAAAATGATAATTTTTACCTAAAATGCCGCTTATTGTGCCAAATCACTAATGAGAGTGATATTACTCTTACAGGACATCGAAAACTCAGATTTGCTGCCGTTACGCTGTTCGACGAGCCGCTGTTGGACGTTTCACCGTTTTCCGTAAAACGTGTCATTTCCGTCAAAGTACCGAAGTACCATCAAACGAAGGTACGTTCGCGGCGCATCAGTAATACGACTCGATGCTTATAGTCCGCTTATATATGGTACGGATAGTTTCATAAGCCATGGGTGGAACTCGTTCGGGCCATGCACAAATGACTAAGGTAATAAACTTAGATAATCACTTACGCCTTTACGGGTTATAGTAAATATAATGCCGTTAGAGTTTTCCTAGCGCTACGGACACGACAAGACATTGTGGCACACAATTAAAGTGCAGACAAATAACTTTGCTTGTAGGGTAGTTGTTATTAAATGATCATGTATCATTGCCGTAATCATAGAAATATCTCGTTGAAACATAAAGTGTTATATAAGCATGAGGTTAACCGTTACTCCGAGATCCGATGAACGCTGGATCTCGGCTCTTACTATAGCATCACATCAAGGTCCGAGAGAGACCAAGGACGGAGGAAAAGAGTAAGCAGAGCGGACAAAGACACATGAAGATGAAGACCACGTGAAGACCGAGTAGTGATCGCCGAGAAGATTTAAAGTCGTAAATGATAACGTATTAATCTCTATGAACAAAGCGATTACGCCATTGTTATTGTTATAATCGCTACTCAATGTTTTGTTCCGATGCTCTACTCGATTTAAAAAAAAAATTGGCTCAAATTGGGATGTTACAACTAGAGTCGGAATCAAAGGTCCCGCCTCCAGATCGGCCCGTGAATGGCCGTGGCCTAACAGGCATGAGGTAAGAAAACATCTATTTTTCATAGCCTCGGCTCGAGAGCACCAGGCTGTGGCCGGCCCTCCGTGGCCCGAAAATTACTATTCCAATTTTTAACTATTTTTCCTTCGTTTTTTAAAGAAATATAATTAGTAAATTACAACACGAATCATCCAACAAATAAGTATAGTTATTAATTCATAATCAAAAGCAAACTATATTCACAAATAATTCATATAAAACATAAGAAGCATACCACTAAGCGACATTAGTACGATGACTTTTATTGTCGTCATCTTCGCCTACCTTCATCAATTTTAACGACATTTGATTGTTCTTCACTTTGAGTAGTAGCCTCGGCTCATGAGTAAGAATATCATGAATTTCTTCTCCCGCATCATGAACACATCCATAATCTTTATTTCCAACAAATAATACACCAAATCATAAAATTAGAGTATAGTTATTATGTATTTGTAGTTAAATGGATAAATAACTCTAAAAAATACAAAATATATATAAATTAATAAATTAAAAAAGGAAAAAAAGAAAAAAAGCTACCGTGAAAAGGGCCCATAGGCCGCCCGAGGCCCTCTAGTGGCTAGCCCATTTAGCCCGAGGCCCTCTAGTGGCCGACCCTACAGGCCAATTTCAAATACCTTGTCCATTTTTCAAGCCCGCCCTTGACGGGGTGGCTTAAACGAGCCTACCGATGGCCTTGGCCGATTTCTGGCCTAGCATGAACGCCCAAGACCCTTTAGTCTAGTACCCTTGTAAAAAAAAAAAAAACAATGAACTTTTTAATTAAGATACAATGATATTATATTTTGTGGATAAAAAATACAGGGAGAATGACAGATTTTTTTATTTTTTTTTATAAAAAAAAATAGTAAAATCCCAAATCAAGTTTGTTATTAAGAATTGATAAAGTAATGAGGAGACTTGATAAGCAATTTACAACTCATTTTACGATAAATTTCTAATTTAGGATTTTTCAATTTCAATGTTCTTTTTTTGTTATTCTCCCTAAAATAATACATATATTTTTAGAACAACTTTGAGTATATAAAGAAATAATAGTTTAGAATTTAATTAAATTGCATTATTCTTTAGTTTATTAGTTTGAAACTACAAAAACCATTTTCCCCTTGTCTTTATTGCATTTGCATGTCATTTAGATTATCTAGGACTCAATCAAAAGCTCCTCAAAAAGAGAGAACGATCCCTGCTCGCCTATACGCAATCCTTGGTTAATTTTTGATTGTGGACCCCAAGGCTAAAGACAAAAGGCCCTCATCAAATGGTTGAAAAGTCTATTCGTAAGGGTTGTCCCACGTACATGGTTATCAACCGAAATATTTTAGGATGAAAAATAATCCAAGTCGCATGGAAATTAAATATAAAGTGAAATAAAGATGCATGAGGAGCCCAATAAAGCTTTCAAGGCTCACTCTACAAGCGTCTTCCCTTACTTCTTATTAGAACATTCACCTAAAAAAGTTAATATAATGGGATGAGATTCCACGTCTCAAGAATAATTAAAAGTTTCTACCACACATAAGCAAACCACATATGATTCAAAAGAAGGAGTTGATTATATATATATATTGCATATATCATAATCCTCATACAAAACGATTTCACATTGAATCATCATTATATCAATCTCTATTTTCATCACAAAATGTATTATGCAAGATGAAACCCTCCTTATATCACCGTCCATCCTTATTCCGCTAATCGAAGCTATAGGCTAACACATAGTCCAATAAAAACTCATCTATTTAACTGGATTGTCCCAAGCTCCTAGTTCTTAAAATGCACTTGGCCAAAGGTGTAGAGCTTAAATTTGGACTATGACTCCTGTCTTTAAAAGAACACAACTAAGGAGGTGTCATATATCCCACAGCTTCCATGCAATCCCGACCAAAGGAAAACACAAGAAGGGGTCCCGATGAGTGCCAATCAATGTGTACCTAGTGATAACATACCACGTGATAAAAATCTCAACATACAAATTCCTCCTTGCTCCAACCCATTACAAATGCAATCGTTATAATAGTTATATTCAGTTACTAATAAATATATAATGTCATTAAAAGATAAGGTACAATAAATTATGCTTCAATTCCTATCAAATATCATCATATATTCAAACATGTTTAAACGGAAACAATAATCAAACAATACATTAATTATAATAAATTATTACCTATATGAATAAAATGAGTTATAAAGAAATTTACCTATAACATTTCTTACTTGAGAATTTACAATAAATACACATATACATGTAATTTAGTCCTTTTTTTTTAATAAAAGATAGTCATTCATAATCATACAATTTATATGTGGGTGCGTGCATCATATGGAGAGAAACATTTCACGGCCAAGGAGAACATGGGTGGGTGTGCTCGGAAGATGGGAGCATTGTGTGTATATATATATATTCAAGGGTTTGAAAGGGTGAAAGTTAAGTGAGTCGTGTATATGCAAAGGAGTGAGAAGAGTTTGAACGATTAAATTATGGACCTCAAGATTCACTGACTTGGAAGTAAAAAGAAAGAAAGAAAACATTAATAATGAGATCTTAAAGTGAACATGTCTTGTATGGTCAAAACTCGAGTTTTCAAACACAAACTCCAGTTTGCCTAACTTGGCAAAAACTTGTTATTCTCTGTCAAGTCCAAACTCGAGTTTTCAAACCAAAACTCGAGTTTTCCTTTGACAAGAAGTTTTTCAACTTAACAAAGACAAACTTCAATTTGAGTTTACAATTGTCGGTTATCATCAAAATCAATAGAGAACTAACAGAAAGGAAACATTAATTCCTTTGAAACGTGTGGAGAATGATTGTCCAAAAGAATGCAACTTTTCTGGACTTTGCATTTAATGTGCTGATGTCACTTTATGCTAATGCTTCATTTAATCCTTTCTAAATCATCTGAAACTCACTAACAAACTGATTAAACATAGTTAGGAATAGTAATGAGTGATGATATGAAGTATTAGAATCAAACACAAAGGTTTCGCAAATTCGTCCAACTTGAAATTCAAAACCCGACAAACTCGAGTTTGTTTATCCAAACCGGAGTTTGTTATCGTGCTCAAAGTGGAAACTCGAGTTTCCATTAGCAAACTCGAGTTTTCTTCTTACAGAGAAGAAAATCGTTTTTAGCTTAAAATCATACTTTGAGCATTGAGGCAAAACTCGAGTTGATTAATGACAAACTCGAGTTTTGTACTTTTATGGTGAAAACATGTTTAAGTCCAAAACCTCAAAACCGGAGTTTCAAAAAGTAAACCGGAGTTTTCAAAACATTGAAATAAAGCAAAGCTTTCGCTGGCGCAAACTCGAGTTTGCAATACAAAACTCGAGTTTTCTTAAGTTTGAAAACACCGGAAAGTTCAAGCCAAGTGAAACTCGGAGTTTCCAAATTCCAACCGGAGTTTTTTCAAGTGAGTAAAACATGAAGACTCTCTGCCTTGTGCAAACTCGAGTTTCAAAATACAAACTTGAGTTTCCTCATAAGAGAAAACTTTGATAAATATTCTCACAATTGAAAACTCGGAGTTTTGAAATAGAAACGGAGTTTTCATAAACTTATAATGAGTATAGCTTTCGTGACTTGTAAACTCGAGTTTCCCAATAACTTTGAAAACTCAAAGAACTCTCGTGTTGGTTAAACTCGAGTTTCCAAATGGAAACCGGAGTTTTGCTTAGTTCAAAACTTTGGTGGTTCTTCAGGTGACCAAAACTCGAGTTTGCCAAATGCAACCGGAGTTTTGTTCCCTTTAGGAAATATTGAAGTATCTCGTAAGGTACAAACTCGAGTTTCCAAAACCCAAACTCGAGTTTGCCTTGAAGTGAAAACTTGGATTGCTCTTCGTATGATACAAACTCGAGTTTGCCTATGCAACCGGAGTTTTCTTAACTTGTGAAAATTGAGCTACTCTTTGTCAAGCCAAACTCAAGTTTGCAAAATCAAAACTCGAGTTTTGTCTTAGACAAGTAAGTTTCCAACTTACCAAAGACAAAACTTCATCTTGAGTTTACAATTGTCGCTTATCATCAAAACCCATAGAGAATTAACACTAAGGTCTTAAAGGACCAAAAAAAGTTAAAAAGTCATACAAAAATTTGGTTGTCAAAAAATCTCATTAACAATTTTATCGTAGATGATTAACAATTCAATTTATAGGTTTTAACAACTTTTTGAGACATTTTTGACATCAAAATTTTCTATAAAACTTTTTTAATAATTTCTAGGTCCCATAAGATCTTAAGGAGATTATCCCAAAATATATATGCTCACAAGGATAAGATCAAAGGATAATATACAAAGGTGAAGTATGAGTAGGATGTGTGTACAAAGATGCCGTATCAATGGTAAAAGAGGTCCGACATGAGGAAATAATTAATAAAATATTTGTATGAAATTCGAATTCAAGAAATATAATATTTTTTCCTATTTTAAATATAAGATATAGTTTGTAATACAATAACAAGTAGTAGTACATATATATGCACCGCACATTCAATAGAGATATTAGTGAGAGAAATTTATAGATGTGACAAGACATGACCAAATAGTGGAGAGGGAAGGAAGTAATCTAATAAAATAAACCTTGAAGGGACATCATATGTGCAAAGCAACAAGATAATAGGGATGGGGAAGGCAGAGAATAGAATATGTCTCGTTTGTATTACATCGGTGGAAGCTATATTTCTAACATGAGTTATGGTATATGAAGTAAGTACGTGATAGGGGTTTTATTTCGATTTACGTGAACATGCTTTTTAAACATCAACACAAACAAGTCCTATTGTGTGGAGTGAGAAGGAAGCGATGTTATATAAGAGTCAAGAGTGGGTCTAGGGTTAAAGTTTAATCCTTTTCTTAAAAATAATAATAATAAAAATAATAGTTGTAATATTCAAAACAGTATTTTTGCTTTATATTATTTATTCCAATAATAAGACATATTTACACACGCACTCATATTAAAATAAATATTTCAAGGTGGTATTTTATTTCTATTATTTTTTTGAATAAATATTTAAAGCTTGTTACTTTTTCTAAATTATTGATTAAGATAGACTCTTCTAAATTATTAATTAACTTTATACCCTCTCGACTAAACAACACCTAAGGCTAAACAACAACTAACTCAAAAAAGTCCCTTGAAATCACAAAATTACAAAAAAGTCCCAAGAGAATTTTGTTGTAAATACATATGGGTAATTTTGTGATTTCACGGAACTTTTTTGTAATTTTTTTCCTTCCTTGGGACCTGAATGTAATTCTCCCAAATTTTATGCTTTTAGATGTGCACGGGGAATTTTTTTAGTAGATTTACATGTTAACCCTTTATTATATTGTCATATCCTTATACCATGAAAACTTAATAAAAATTATTTTTATTATTCTAATTTCCACAACGGTACATAAGAAATTCACTATTTTGTAAATTTTTTTTTCCATTTCACTTTTTCTTCCCATCTTATTCCACTATGTAAATAAACCCAAATGAACTATAGTTGAGATCCATATAAAATGAAGGGCCTCCATATTTCTTCCAAGAGTGCCACAATATTCCACCAACACTGATCTTTGGACTTTCGCATTTAATTTCGGAATTATTTGAAAGAGAAAGATATCTGCAAATTAAGAAAAAAATACAGAAAATACAAAATTGACATGTAAATTTGGAGAAGGAGAGAGGACAAGTTACTTTCAAAAAGGAATCACGTACAAGAGTTACGATGGCTTGGCTGGCTGCTGAAAAAGACCTGTTGGGTTCTTTGTCTTTTATTCCTCATAATCACAAGAAGAAATTACTCTCAGAGAGAGAATTGGTGGATGGATCGGTTGTGGAAATAGACTCGTCACTTTACAACGTACGCTTATATTATTTTCACTGTCCATATTTTAAACAATGAAAAAGCAAAAGAAAGAAGGTGGAGTTGCGTCATGGAAAATGATTTGCTTCCCACCATACAATAAATAATAATAATAAATAAATAATAATCCAAATTCTGCATTATTCAAAATGGCTTTGGAATTTTGCTCCCACTTAATGTGGAATTGTTGCTCACTCCATTTTCCTTCTAATCATCACATAAGCGACCCCCTCATCTATCTACCTTTGTCTTGCTCCTATATTTGATTTCACATTGAAAAGTAGGTTCTGAATCTAAAAACTAATAGAGAGATTTGTTTTTACCTTAATATAATAATTTAATCTATTTTATTTATTAAATTTATGATTTTTTTTCTAAACTCTCCTATATATATTAAGGAAATTTTCTAGGAGAATCTCATATAAAGACAAGTTGAAATAGAGAAATTCTATGAGGTTGGTAAACTCAACAAATTTTAAATTAGGTCAATGACTCAATCTAGAATATTTAAATGTTGATTATTTTTCAATAATACCCCTAACTCATAAAATCAAAGAAAAGAGAAAAAGGGAAAATGGGATGTGGCCTCTCTCTCTCTCTCGTGTGCCTTGAGTAGCGACGCCATGAGAAGCCGCCGATCTCGCCACCCTCTTTCGGTCAAGTATTTATCGGCGTCACTCAAATATGTCGCTATCTCGCAGGACACACTATCTCATCTGTGATTCCCTTCTCTCACACCCTCAGTCCTCGGCATCACTCAAATCTGTAGCTCTACATTTTTTTTAAACTCCTATTCATCTCCTTTGAAAGGGTAAATATTTGCCAATACAACCTACCTGAATTTATTTAAAACACAAACAAAATAATAATTTAAATCCCTTAAAAATTAAAGCAGGACAAGATGAAGCATAAATTTTCTGATATTTTCTTTCAAAATTTTCTTGTTGTTACCGCTTGGTTGGAGTTCCTTATATCAGATCTATTTTCCAAGCTTCGTGCCTCATCTTCTTTTGACTTGTAGACTACTGTTGAATCTTGTGTCCATGTAAGGCAAAGAAACGATGATCTCATCACGGATCATGCAACGGAAGATTACCAAAAAGCCAAGGAACATACCCGACTTGCAAAATAGTAGAAGAAAACTTTAGTACAGAGGCCTCCAATGAATTTTCTGTCGTTAGGGTTCTTACGTAGTGTATAAACAATATTGTTCTGCTCCATTTTTCTTTTTTTCTTTTTTTAATAATTAAGGGACATAAAGGTAATTTGGTCCAATTTCTAAATCTCTAATTGTGTCACATAACCTAATTAATAATTTGTTAAATTTAGTAACCTAAATTAGAATTTAGATAATTCAACCATCTTTATATAGGATTCTCCCAATTTCCTATCGAAGTAATTTTCAATATAGATGAAGACTCGTTGCATCTGTCGAGGTATTCCTCAAATGATTCGGAGGGTTGAAGATCTGCAGTCCAACCCGACATTTTTTTTTTTTTTTTTTGATAACAAGAACCAAAGCAATTCAAATAAAACAAATAGTCAAAACAAAAGAAAAAAGGGACTAAGATCCCAACCCTCTCCTAATATGAGCTACACTCATCACATCAGCAAGAAGAAACTGATAAAGGCCGTGGGAGGATCGAGAAATGAGCTTCATCCGGGATCTCCACATGAGATAGGGCCATGCTTGCCACCCAATCCGCACATTGATTCCCACTACTACAAAAAATAGGTATTACTTCTTTAAAGGACGTCCTATTTTTAAAAAGGGTAGTAAAATATGAACGCGGTGGCAATTTTGTAATTATGAGGAGGAAATTTGATATATAAGACGTCCTAATATTTTATTAGACACGAAAAGTGTACTTAAAACGTCTTAGGACGTCAAAATTGGCCTAAAATTCCGCGGCAACCTGAAATATTGGCGGAAAATGATGTGGGTTTGGGCTTTTTAGCTTCTAATAATTATAATTAGACGCTAAAACTGGAATTTTTACACTAGCTGATTTCGCCCTAAGTTATCATTCGCGCTCTCTTCATTGTCGAAGTCCTCTGATCCCGCGTGCGTCCTCCTCCCCCGATCCTTGAGGCGAAATTCATCCCTCTCACTCCGTCGTCCTTCAATTCTTCCTGTCTCCCACTCCCACCGTCCTCCTTCCCTCCTCTCTCATAAGTCAATCGACGACCTCCGTAGCCCCTCCGAAGTTTCGCCGGTCCCCATCGTCTCACTACCGCCGCCGTCGCCCTCTCGGAATCACTGCTACAGCCCTCAAAGAACTTTTCTAGGCTTAAACTCTCCTTCCCTTGCTCCACATCATCCAGTGCTGCTGCAAGCTTCTTTCATTCAGCTTTTACCGATTTTTTTAATTTCTCGCGTATTTGATAGCCTCCGTTTGTGCTTGATGTCCGAGAGAGATGGGTCGCTAAGAATCTATCTACAATTTGGTTTTGTCAGGCTTGCTAAGAATATATCTTCAATTTCATTTTCTTAAGCTTGATCGGAATCTAAAGTGTTATTCCTCTTCGAATGTCCTATTATTGCAAACTTAGTGGCATGAGCTGACTTTTGGGAAAGGAATTGCGTGACCCAAGGGTGCTAATTGATGTTGGTGACGCCCCCGGTCCAAGAAATACGAGATTGTGGAGTAGATGATGACAGATTAATGAATGTCATTAGTGAGTCCGTTAAGCTAGTGATGGAAGAGGTAAACTATCATTCAAACAAATGAATCCTCGGGTAAATATCATAATACTTGGAATTTCTATTTTTCATTGTCATTGTGCCCACTATAACATTCATAATATGTCTGTTTTGATTCAATTAAATATTTTTATTTGCTCATTTGTCATTGCATTGTTATTTATATTTATCTCTTTTTTTGGAAAATTTATCTCAAGTGCTCTTCCTTTCTACTATTGCTTCCTTCTACAGTTATATCTAGTAGATAGCTTAATAATTTTTCTTAAAAGTGTGATCATGTACACTTTCATATTTTTCTTTTCTTTTATTTTTTAATTTTTTGATAGTGCTGGGCTATCCATTGTAGATCAAATGCCAGAAACGAATATCACTATGGACTGTTGAGGACGACTGCCACTGCATGTTCTGCTGCTAACTCTACATGTTGATCACCCAATTGCATGAGTCCAGAGGTACCTTAAATCAGACATGCACTATTACATAGCGTTGTTAACCTTCAAAACAGATTTATTTTTAAAAACGGTTATTAACTATGTAATGTTGCTTGGTAGATTGATAGTGGAAAACTGCTCTATTCAGGCCTATCTCTGATTAAGCATCCGGAGGTCTTGAATTTTGATTTATCTCTTAAAATATCAAGTGAATATATTTTACTTTACACAAATAGTGCCTTCTTTGTTATAGCTTTAAATTGAGTTTTATTGGATCCATCTTACATGATGAGGCTAAATGTTGGACGGTCAATGTTTTTATGCACTAGAGTGGTTTCTACCAAAGTCAAGTTTCAATTGGAGCCCTCATACAACAATAGAATCACACATAGGTGAGCCTCCCAAGTCCTTTCCCATCTTCAATCTGTCTTTTTGCTCATTGTTTGAAGTTAAGGAAAATAGTTGAATATTCATTCTGAAATAGGAAACAACAATTAAGGGTTCAAAATGGAAGCTTAAGGTAGATTAAAGCCTGTAAACATGATTATTGGTGTTGCATGAATTTATTTGGTTCTTTTTTGCGATGGCTAAAGCTAATATAAAGGATGTCTTATTATAAAGGATGTTTTGCGATGGCTAAAGCTAATTCCTATACCCCTGTTCAGTCAGCCCTATTTTAATATAAAGGATGTAAGTTTTGTTTAATTTGATATGCTTCTAATGGGTTTAGTTGAGAGTTTTGGGTTGGCTTCTTGCTGTGATTAATTCTGGAATTCTGTTGCTCTTATGATCATACTGGATATTGCATTGCCAAGCTAATTCGGTTTGTATAGGTTACTTGTCTTCTTGGTCGTGTGTTAGTGCAAAACTTCCCAAGTTGAGTTGATTTTAGTTTCTAGAATTGTTACAATATGAAATTCGACATTTACTTGCTTGAATCTGTAAATTGTTGGATTTGCTCTTAAATTGTCAAAGCTTCCATGAAGTTTTGGATATTAACCGCCTCCAAATGTGAAAAAAATTTGCTGCAATAGTTAGGCGTGTGTTTGGAATCACGTTCCCAAATTACATGGGGCATTCATCATCTAAACATCTAACAAGCTTACAAATTGAAACTAAAAAGATCGAAACTCGTAGGAACTAAACCAAGTATTGTAACCACCAATTGTTTGTGTAAGGATCCTAAACCAAGTATTCAACAATATATATCGGTGATTACGGTTGTGATTACATCGAAGCTCAAGTAATTACGTTGTGATTATATCTCGTACTTTGTAGATATAAATAGTTATCGATATGTGAGATCAGTGGTATGGATTTTAGATTAATTGCAGCACCCAAAGCAATCTCATTGCTTGTTTGAACAAAACCACGACAAGTCAGATCAAAGCAACCTGTTTTGATTGAACCATCAACTCGCAGATTTTGGTATCCCAAAACGTTAATTCTTAATTCCTAGTTCCTTCGTTCTTATTAAAATTGATTGAACCGAGCTGAATATATTGTTCATCTATATGTCATTCTTTTGTATGTATAAGCCAATATTCTCCTGAATCCTTTGTTGAAGTCATGTTACAGGTCCAACTTTCTTGCTAAACCGTGTGGCATTGTTCATTTTTTTTCTTCTTCTCTGACTTACTCTTTGTTATATATGGTGAATAGGCTGAAAACTAGAACATCCACCTAATGGAATATTTAATTGCATTAACATGCTTGTCACGGTGCATTAGCTTGAGATCATTGTAATTACATTGTTATTCTCTTTCGTGATTTTGCTAGGCATTGGGTTATTAATATGATACTTGTTACTTTATTGTGGTATTATTATGTGACTTTATACTATTGTAAATGCATAATTCATATTGCAAGTATAAAGATGTCTTATTGACCTTGTTTGAATGTGAAACTAAATTAGTGCATGATTGAAGGATATGTTTCATTTTCAGCCTTTACAAAAAGCCAAGGGATGCAGATGCTACTCTTTACACGTCATGCATTTAAGTTAGAAACTGCATTCGCAAAAATATTCATTTCCTATTTTTCTGATGAATTATTTAATGTTAGTGATTACAAGACATTGAAATTTGAGGTGTAGAAAAATGTGTTCCAAAAAGGTTCCAATTCTTCCACAACCCAACAATCACCGCCTCCTAGTTTTGGAGCCTGCCGTATGAAATTTTCAACACTCAACATTACTACATTTACACTCACGCACACTAAAAACTGTTTCACTAACATCCAAATGCTTTGAAATTTACAGGTTAAAGCTTTAAAACAGTTTTGATTATTCCGTTTAATTTGAAATATATTATTAGATTTAGATATGTCACCTTTACTTTAAATTAATTGCTGTCAGTGATTCTTTATTAAAGTTTTTTTTGAAATTGTAATGAGAAAGGTGGTTGTCATTGATGCATTTATTTATACATGTGGAATGTATATAGATTAAATTTTTGCTTAGTTTAAATAAGTTGAAAGATTCATGCTTTTAAGTGGTGATAGGTTTGAGATTAATTATTTTGTTATTTCCATTCATACATGTACTGCTGATGACGACTTTGATCTTTTTAAATTTTCTTCTGCAGTTAATCTTGTTCTGTGTGAGTGCTGACTCTTGAGTAAATTTAATCTCGTAAGGTCTACCCTCTTGGTCAAAGATTTGAACGAAATTGTTACGCTCTCAAATTAGGTCAGTTGCTTTTATTTTATTCACACACACACATATTTTCCTCATATCAATATCTTCTTACTAAGTGAGAACAACACTTGTCTTATGACTTCATAGTTTACCATTATGGACTTAGTTCGTTGTTCATATTTCTTAAAATTTTATGCTCACCCAATCATTTTATTTGCAAAAATGTAAAATGATCATCCGATAAAACTAGATTCATTATTATATATTGTTTTTTATCTTATACCTTTTTTTCCATTTTACAGATTTTTGGTACTAAGGATGCCTACTCGAAGGAAGAAATCGATTTGGTTCGAAACCTGTTGGCTGGACATCTTCTTCACCACATACATAATTGACGTTAGTCTTTATATTGCATAATTAGTAGGAGGTAGCTAGACAACTTTTTGAAGCTTTGTGGTGATTGTTGTACATAGAAGTAGTAGTAGTTACTTGAATTAGTTGGAGCAAATTGGTTAAGATGAATTGAAGTTAGCCACTTCGACTTTGTTGTTACTACTTTGCTACCTTTATATCCAATTCATCATTAACTATGTGTCTTGGGATTTTGCTATATATACATGCATGTATTTTGTTTCTGTCTTATGAAATTATAAGGTTGGCTGAGCTAATCTTTTTAGGTGTGTTGCTTTTTATTTTAATCACATTGTTGTGGTGATTGCCTGCTGATATGTGTAAGAAGGTTTTTGTAAGAGTGGGCAATCATATGAAGCAAATATTTAAAAAAAAAAAACACTTACGGCGTCTAATTCTATGAATTAGAAGTCGTAAGGGCATACTACGGCGTCTAATTTTAGGAATTAGAAGTCGTAAGGCCATACTTACGATGTCTAAAACGAGAATTAGAAGCCGTAAGTATGGTCAGTAACAACCCATTTTCCAAAAGCAGTATAATTTTCTTATTTTATTAAAACATCATTTCAAAATGATCAGAGTAGAGCACCGAAGTGATTGAGTAATTGATATGTATATATAAAATGCCGTAAGTCTGGCTGGATACAACAATGGTACAAACCCGTGTGGTTCAAAGATATAATACAACGAAAGGAATCTTCAACTTGATCTTCTACGTGGTCCGCTTGCTTCTCTTCTCGGCCTCCGGTCCTCCGAACTCCTGAAGCTATATGAGATCCAATTTAGCGCATTGGATCTCGGGTAACAGTTAACCTCATGCTTATAAACAGTATATGTCCAACAGTATTGCAAATTTTACAACATCGATCAAGCCGGTACATGATCATTAAATAACAACATAAAAAGCGTAATAGTGATCTAAGTACGATACATTAATCACAAGTGTGTCTAAGTACGGTTCCATAGACATGGTGCATCTAAGTTCGGTTCCATAGACACGATGCATCTAAGTACGGTTCCATAGACACGGTGCGTCTAAGTACGGTTCCATAGACACGGTGCGTATAGCACTGAATAGCATGACCAGGTAAGTGTCTATCATGGGGCCTCACCGACTTTACGGCGACTATTTGGCTTACCCACATAGACTAGCCTTGCCTTCGGCATCAAACTATTTACACAACATATCAACACATATATACATTCAATAATCATCAGCGTTAGTGTTACAGTACGCGAACGTACCTTCGTTGACGAACGTCGGCAATTCTGGCGGAAACGGCACGTTTTACTCGATCCCTACCAAGTTTTTACCTAGTCAGGCATTTTTCAATGCAATGAGGCCTAAAAACAATAGTAGGAATCTCATTCCCTACTTCCTAAATCTAACCAACAATTCTACTAACTACCGAACTAAAACTCGAACTTAAAAACTAAAGCCCGAAAGACTTACCCGTTGAAGAACTTCCGGAAAATTTCTCCAGAGCTTCTCTCTCTTCTTTCTCTCCCTAGGATTTCGGCCAAAGGAGGAGAGGATTTTGGTGTGAAGATTTCTCAAGGGCAAGCATCCTATTTATAGACTTTTCAAGGGACAAAGTTGGAATTTTTGAAGTTGTTTCCAACCTTGGAAAATCAACATGAAATTGGTGTAAAATCCTTGGCCATGGAGCTTGGCTGGTCGACATTCAGGGCTGGTGTGGCAGCATTTGATTTGTCCAAAAATTTGATGACAATTGCCACTTTATGCCCGGTCTGGCCGATTTTCCCGATCGGTACCCGATTCGCGTGATTTCGTAGAATTCTCAAAATTCCGGGTTTACAACTCTGAAGACAAGTTCTCACTTAGTAGAAATGTCCAAGTTAACCTAAATTTTGATCCCATATAGGGCTCCAACAGTCCAGTTGAAGTTTCCTCGAAAAACGTGTCCGATCGCGTCCGGTTTCAGAACGCATTTCTGAAATTATCAACTTCTTCAGAAAAATCCACTGATTCCAAATATGTCCATATAAATTCAAACTCATTCCTAGATGTTGAGTTAGAATTTATTTCCTTCATATCCAAAATGTGCCTATCTCGCATTTTTCCCTATTTCGTCTTATTAGGAAAATGCACAAACGGCTTCAGAATTAACTTCCGTAAAAGTCTAACGGAATATAAAATTCCACTGATCAATATTCTACCTTGACTTTGGAAATCCCATTCCTAGATCTCTAGATAGGATCCGTTTCTAATTTCTAAATTACTATTCATAATATTTCACTTTAATTAATTATAATATTAAAATAATTGCAACTTGGAAAAATTATTTTTCATTTCATTCTTTTTTTTCTGCCCTTTTTTTCGTTTTTTTTTTTGATTAATTATTTAATTAATTAAATAATTATTTTTACATAATTTTTACAAAATTTTCCCCATTGGTCCATTCTTGCATTTAGGCTTAAAAATACCTAAACTCATCTATTTTTCTTCAAAATCTCCAATTTATTAGTAAATATAGTTTTACTAATTTTAAACCAAAAACCACTAATTTTAGGGTTTTACATAATTATTCCCTGAATTTCCTTTGCTTATACTTAAGTAATTAGCTGTAATTACCTAATTACTTAATTATCACTTGTTGATAATTTTCTTAATTAGAATACCTTATACCTCATAACACTTACATTGACATTTGTGTTTCCATGTCTCTTTCATTATATCGAATTTGTGAGGTATTTTGGTCATTTACCACTTTTTGAGCATTCTTATTCAATTTATCCAAGATCGTAATTTATTCAATTATCACAACTAGAGGCAATATACTCCCTCAATTTTAAAAATTATTTCCTCACCTTTTAGGATTTTTCATAATTTTCTTAAGTTATTTATGTCCCTTTGGGGCATTTCACTCATTTGGCACTTTGGCCCTTAGATTCTCTAATTTCCCGAGATTTTCCTTTAGAAAATAAAATAATTATAACTTCATATTTGATATCTCATATTCACCTACTTTCTATAGGTATAATTTTACCAAATTATGATACGTATTTTTGGGGTATTACAATGGCCTTACGGCGCCTAATTCCTAGAATTAGACGCCGTAAGTATGGTCTAAATAACGAGATCGTGATATGCTTAAGGCGTCTAATAATATTAATAGGACGTCGTAAGTCGGAACTTGTAACAGCTTTTGATACTAACACCCGTTGAATCCCCAACCAACCGAGAAAGACCGATCCGGCCCATCATCCGCGGAGGAGGAGCATCCCTCTAATTAGGCCAACCACATCTACAGGGAGAAGACTGTGTAATAATGGCAGATCCCAACAGCCATCATGCCCAACAAATCTAGTCACCCTGCATTCCCGTATATCGTCCGAAATGGGGCTCAAAGCATAATCTCTCAGGCAGATAGTAGAAGATACCCACTTATCTTTCCAAAATGAGATAGAAGCCCCATCCCCTATCTCCCAAAGTACCCCATCCTTCATATTCTGGAATATATTACACAGAGCGCTCCGGAAGGGTGAACCCCTACCTTAAACAAAGGCACTTGCCCATTATGAATCTTATATTTCCCCGTAGGAAGCGAACCCAAAGGGCATCTATCTCATTTCGAAATCTCCACCATACTTCATGAGAAATGCATCATTCATAATAGTCAGCTGATTTCAACCCAAGCCCGCCCATATGTTTGGGAGTAGTCGACATTCCAACCCAGAGCATGGTGGGCTTTCCTTAGCTGGGAGTCCCCCCAGATAAAATTTCTTTGAATTCTATCAATCTCATGACATATATTCAATGGGAGGCTCGCATACTGCATATGGAAGTACGGGATAGTAGATAATACTGACTTGACAAGAGTTATTCTACCGCTTGAGACAAGCACCGTTGTTGCCTGACCACCTAGTTTCTTACGTAGCTTGTCCACAATATGCTGGTATGATTGCTTAGTTGCTCGTCCATGCACCATCCAAGCCCCTAAATATCTTCCAAGGCTTTTAACTCTTTTGAATCCACTCTGAGCTGCCAAAGAAACAGCCAATTCTTCCGAAGTGTGCTTAGGAAGGTAAATCACCGTTTTCTCAATGCTTACTTTTAGACCTGAAATCTGTTCAAACAGAGATAAGCATTTCATAACAATATCCAATTGCTCAGGCCTTGCCTCGCAAATAACAAAAGATCATCGCGAACATCAAATGAGAAATTGGGGCCCTTCTTTCCCACTTTAATAGGGGTCCACAGACCACCATTGACAGCTGTGGAAATAATATGAGACAGTTTCTCCATAACAAGAGTAAATAAGTATGGTGATATAGGGTCACCCCGCGCACACCCTAGAAGGTTGGAAAGATGAAGTTTTCCCACCATTCCACAAGATGTTAAGCGAGGAAGTAGAGACAGCCTGCATTATTAGATCAACTTGATAGCACACGGTAATCCAACCTCCCAAGGACATTATGGAGAAATTTCCAGTTCACACGATCATACGCCTTTTCTAGATCGACTTTAACCGCCATGAACTGCCTTCCTCGCATTTTATGCATTGAGTGAATCAATTCTTGAGCAATGACAATGTTATCATGAATCTGCCTATGAGGGACAAAACTAGCCTGGAAAGGCGAGATGACAATCTCCATGATCGGCTGCAAGCGACCCACAATCAACTTGGTAATAAACTTATACAATACCGAGCACGAGATATGGGCCGAAAATGAGCCATAGACGTTGGGACCTGCACTTTAGGAATTAATGCAATCAAAGTAGCATTTAACCATCGAATATGAGAGGGGTTCTTCCATACATCCACAACAAGCCTCATAATCTGGTGCCTAATCACCTTCCACTGTTTCTGGAAAAACACTGCAGGGAACCCATCCGGCCCAGGGGCTTTATAACTTCCCATACTAAACAAGCATTTACGGACTTCCTCACAAGAAGGAATCCGATGCAAACCTTCCAACAGGTTGTGAGGGATACTCGGCCAAGAGGAAGTAAGCCACCTACGAGTGGGATCCGTATCAAAAACAAATTTGAAAATAAGAAACTGCCATACCTTTGAGCTGATCATCTTTTTCTACCCATATATGCTGATCATCTTTCAACCTGGAAACTTTATTAAAACTCCTCCTGGTGACTGTCTTAAGATGGTAGAATTTAGTATTACGGTCCCCTTCAGTAAGCCACTGGTACTGAGACTTTTGGAACCAAAACATCTCTTCCCTCTTCGTAATCTCATTTAATTGATTTCTACACTTCAACTCATTCGCAACCAAGAGCGGAGAATCACTATTCACCCGTTCTCGCCGCAACACCTCCAACTCCGAACTTAGGCTATTCTTAATGTGAAAGATATTACCATAAACCTCCCTATTCCACCGTCTCAACGGCCAAACAAACTGGGCTAGCATAATCGGAAGGTCAAAACTCGTCCTCCAGTGAGATAACGGAAAACCCGGCACGGTCCAATAGCAGCAGCATTACCCCCTCTCTTCTCCTTTACATCCGCAATCTCATTAAAATCACCTGCAACCACCCATTTGTCCAAACCAGTACTCGCAATACCATCCAGACAATCCCACAGCGATCTCCGTTCCTCCTCCCTAGGGCTTCCATAGACAGCTGTAAACTGAAAAGCATGTCCCATAGCCTCCACACTCATATGGACATGTTGGAAAGAGGTATTTACCACATCAACCTTAACATCGTCAGATTTCCACAGGATCCATATTCCTCCAGAAAACCCCTGTGCTTCCTACACAAATGAGCTATCAAACCCAATTTTCCTTCGTAACTTCAAACACTTTTCCCCACTAGTTTTTGTCTTAACCAAAACCAGCAATTTAATATGATATTTTGATATCAGAAACCTCAATCGGCGCCAAGATCAAGATCAGCCGCCCCGCAATTCCATATGAGGAATGACATCATGGTAAACGGTGTGAAGGGCCGGTGAAACCCCACCTAAGGCACCGTAACACTACCGCCCGCCTTCACTCTAGCCTTACCACTCCCCACCGGTCTACCCCTCTTTTTGTTACCCCCATTCATTATTTGGCTTATCCCGGCCACCCCACCACTGCCTCCAGAATCATTATAAGGTTTTTTCTCATTAATTCCCTTGTCTTTAGAGAGCTTCTCCTCACTATTTTTGAATATCCCACACTCTTCCTCGGTGCCTCACCTTGGTGCCCACATCACTTGACACGTCCCCACATGCACACCACTAATGTTAGAGCTATTCAAATTGGAGACACACTCTCCTTCTCGGCTTGAGGTACCACTTCCTCTCTCCACTCCCACCACACTTGGACCCACTTCCATGGGTAGGCTGCCATTTAACTTTAATTGACACCTTTTGTTATCACACCGGGCCCCCATGAGATGCTCACCACCAACCTCCACGCAATCACCATGTTCGACATTGCCCACACCAGCAACTCCTTCTCTACCTGTCGCAGCCTCCACTCTCAAATTAATGCCCATTGCCACGTCCTGCTCCATATTATCCTTCTCACCGAATCCTTGTGCACCCTTCATAATTTCCTTTTGACCGAAACCTGCTCCCATCGTCAAACCAACCCCCACGGTCTCCTCGCCTCCACAACTACGGCCACCGAGATCGGCGTTGCAGACGGCCCAGCCGACCACCTCCATCCCCGACTGGTCGACTCTTGTATCGGCAAAAACCTCGTTTCCGGCCTTTAAGAGCGATAATGACTACAACCTTCTCTCCAAGATCTTTCCTTCCTACTACCTTCCGTACTTGATAGATTGATTCCCTAGCTGTAATTTATCGACCGACCCTTCAAACATGTGCCTAATCAGGCCAAATAGCTTGCAGTCCACACATACTTCTTCAAGCCCTTCATACACTATCGTTCTTTCTTTGTTTTCCAGGATAAAGCACAGCTCTAACGGGTTAGACAAATCTATTTCCACACACAATCTAGTGTAGCGACCTCTTGCAATGCATATAGCTGCATCCCTTCTAATAAATTTCCCAATGAAATTACCAACATCTTCCAGCAGTCTCGTTTTGACAAATTCCGGAAGGAATGATGGCAGGACCACCCAAACTTTAACTTTGCTTGTCTCATCGATCTCAGGGTCAAAACTTGGCCTCCATTAATGAACAACGATATAGGTATTCTGAACCCTCCATGGACCATTGGATTTAGCCAAATTCAGGTCCTTTACGTTTTCAAATCGCACCAGATAAAACCCATTGGTGACATCCGTAACTGCAACTCTGCCGTTTCTCGCCCACATAGACTCCAGCCGATGGCGCAAATACTCAAAGGCGAATTTTCTTCCCAGGGGCTTAATCACAAGGGTCTGTCGCCACCTACGCCACGCACGCTGCTTGAACTCGTCGGTCAATGAGAAGACCATAACACCCTGTTCATTCCGCCGCTGGCTTATTTCAGTGTCCACGCCCAACCATTCCTCCACATTCTCATCGTCTATCTCTCCATCCCACACAGGCTGGGAAGTCCGAACAGCTCCCACATATGACTTCATTGCATCTCCGTCACTCCCCATTATCGCCAAGGGAGCCAAACCCTAGCAGAGCAAAAATCTCTAAATTTAATGTGCATTTTTTCCCTAATTTACCTCTATTATATTTCATAAACAATAATCAAGGAGGAGGGAAGGAGAGAATTAAGGAAAATGACTAGGGTGTTTTTAGAAATTCATTCTTTTAACTAACCAACTAACTTGTTTAATCTAATCAAATTAGTTTGTCTTATATTAAAGACCAGGAGGAATATATTTTTATATACTTAAAAAAGGAAATAGAAAAGAATTATTTAAATTTTATAAGGGTAAAATAATTAATTTCTTATAAGCTCCCTTCCTCCCATTCCAAACAAAGTATTATTAAAATATACATTCGATAGTGATTTGAATATAATTTCCTCAAATAGAATGATACCTATGCTTATAAAAAAATTATCCCCTTCATTGCCTCTAATCAAGCCAGGAGATGGTGTTATCTGTCTCTTCATGAATAACAACCGTTTGATTCAAAAAAGGGTCGGAAAGAAATGAAATTAAAAAAACAGAAAAGAAAATGAGTTAATAGGAATGTTTTTGTTTGATTTGAAGAAAATGAGATAAAAATGGGCCAAATGACATTTTTGCCCTTGTCTTAAACACTTATGTTACATCGCGATTACATCCAAGGGCTTTTGTGTCTTTAGTTCATTTTTAGGCGTTGGAATATGGTTCTCACCATTTTTAGGGAACCCATTTTCAACTATGCAATGAAATTTCTTTCCGAGAAGAAACTATTTTTAGTTGGAAAATGCAAACCAAACGCCCGTTCTTAGATAGGAAAATTTGATTTTCCATTTCTCACTCTAAGTTTTCCACGAACCAAACTTGCTCGGATCTTTAAAAATAAGTTTCTTTTTTTTCTTTTTACCTATTTATAATTTTTTAGCCATTTTTTAGATTATTTATATACTATAAAGTGAGCCGGAGGGAGTAGGGTTTGGGTATATCTATGGCTAATTATGAGGGGATTGAAACTCAATGATGAAGAAAACAGAGGAATATTCCATTTATGATATGGTAAGTAAGTCAAAGGCTCATAGCAAAAAAATAATAATGAAAGATTACGACTAAAGAATTAAAATCTTCGATGGTGACTTGAGCCAAGCTGTCCCCGGATGATGCAATCATACATATAACCCATGTTCTCAAACAGACCGGGACCGATCGAATCGGGAGGGAACCGGCGAACGGTGGGTAAACCGGTCCGGTCCAGAGTCAAACCGTTCTATTTTTAATTTTTTAAATAAAAAAGTATTATTATTATTATTTTCTTTAGAATTTCATACTAATAACCCTAAATTCTTTCATTTTCTCCGAGTTTGACATCGATTTAGTTCCGGTTTGACTCCGATCGACCCACTGACCCTTGACCCAAATCCAACATTAGTTCCACCATCGGCCTCCCTTCCAAATCCAACGTCACAACTCCTCCATCTCTCTCACTCGCAAACCGTCCCTCCTCTCCACCCATCCTTCACCGTCGTCTGGTTCTTTCGGGTTTGTGGATTTTTACGCTCTCATGCTCTGTTTCTCTGTTTTTGGAGTTCTCTCCTCGCGTGAATAGTGCCACTTCGGGAACGAGTTTAATTATCGGTCCTCTTCTCCTTTATCGGTGTGGCTTGTTCCCCCTCCTCCCGTAACTTTGTCTTGGTCGCTTCCCATTGTCTTTCGGGGTAAAGCTCATGCCTTTCTCTATTTTTTGATTGGGTTTGGTTAGATTGGAGTCAAGATTGATGGCAATAGTTGTATGAAGTCTCTGTGGGTTTGATTAAGTGTTAAAGCATGCTAAGCAGATGCTTGGTGATGAATTTTGATAGGGTTGTTACATTGTGCTTTGGTTGCTTGGGTAGTCTACGAAAGGCAGGAATACAGGTTCTTAATTTCCTAGTTACTCAATCTGTGCTTGGTTTTCATGAGAACTGAACTGTATCATTTAATTCTGTAAACTTGAGTTTGCTAAGTTTATAAGTACAATGCATTTTCACAGCTGAATGTTTATAGATGCCAATATTTCTAAGTTTATAGCATTAGTGAAATGTATTGTTTGCAGCTGAATGTTTGGTTATTATGAGAATTGACATGGTTCTTCGGTTCTAAAATTTGTTGTTCTTTGTGGGGGAAGCATTGAAATGAGTTAGCCTATAGGTTGGAACATGTTCCCTAACCTGTAATCATTGTGGAAGTCTGAGTACACAAGGTTGCTTCTGGAATTTGTTTTTATACAAAATGCTCTGAATTTTTATGTAACATCGATATATATATTCAAAATGCCCACGGCAGTATGTCTGGCTGGATATAACAGCGGTACATGAGTGTTTCCAAAGAAATATACAACAGCGGAAAGTCTTCGGCTACAAAAAGAAATCTTTCGCCGGGTCTCTAAGCGTGCTGCTTACTCCTCTCCTCGGTCCTTGGTCCTCCCGACCCTGTAGCTATGTGAAGAGCTGAGGTCCATTGCAATCGGACCCCAGGTAACGATTAACCTCATATCTACATATACATCATATGAACTACAGACACTCACAACATTAACGGTATAATACAAGCATCTCCCAAACAGCGTATTCCGGCGACACATAGGCCCCTTGTAGCGTAACCTTAGCGGCACCTAGGCCTCTTGAACCACAGCGACACATAGGCCTCTAACAACCGTATCTGGCGGCACCTAGGCCACTAACAAGCGTATCCAAATAGCAAGCAACCATAACAACAGTACATGAACATACAATACATATAGCACATACACACATACCATAAATATCAGAGTTAGTGTTACAGTACGCGAACGTACCTTCGTTGATGATATACGGTACTTCTGTCGGAATACGGTACGACAGTAGGTCAGAACATAATCAGGGATATCCTATCAAGATAACAATGTATTTTTTAAGGATCTATCATTACGACGGACATTTTAGTCATAAATAACCATTTTACCCCTGACCCCCTAATTGACGGAATTTCGCTAGCACTTCGTTACTTTGACTCTAATCTTCCAAAATTTTGCTATAACTCTTCCTCCAACATTATTTTCGAAATTAATATCTTAATTAAACCTAAAACATGATATCTAATCATATTTTGAAGATTAAAGATCAAAACAACATCTACCCTAGAACATCAAGAACTACCGAACTAAAACTATGAACCAGAAGAACTTACCCGTTAAAGAACTTCACTACAACTTTCTCAGAGCTTCTCTCTCTAGCTCTCACTTCTCTCTAATTCGAAATCCACAAGAGGATTTTGGTGTGAATTTGCAAAGAGGATGGAAACCTATTTATAGGCAAAATTCGGTGCACTATTCATGCTTTACCGGACGGATTACGGACCGTCGGATCGCACTTCATTGAGATTTCGTTGGTCTCGGAAATGACTTCTGAGACAGCTCAATCTGAGATAAAAATTCATTTTTCTATAAAATACTCTGACTTAAGAAACCTTGTTCATGGCTTTCTAGATAGGATTTAATCTCTATCAGTGGTCATTTATCCTATTTGCTTTTTACAAAATATCACAATTTATATTAATATTATATTAGAAATATCATGATATTTTTTTGATTCAAATCTTATCCTTTCCCATTCAAAATTTTCGGTCAAACCTGGTATTTTTTATTTATTTTATTTTATTTTTAATTATTTAATTAATTAATATTATATAAAATAATTATTTTACATAAATTTTTACAAAATTTTCCTATTGGTCCATATATGTTTTTAGGCTTAAAATTACTTAATCTCACATATTTTTCTTCATATTTTCCAATTAATTAGCAAATATATTTTATGCTAATTTTAGCCATAAACCACTAATTATAGGGTTTTACATAATTTTCCTTGGATTTTCCTTTGTTTAAGCCCAAATAATTAGCCAATAATTACCTAATTAATCCCTTACTAATTGTTGATAATTTTATTAATTAGAACTAATCATTATCTCACAACTATTGGACTGACATTGGTATTTTACGCTCCATGTAAAATATTAAAAATCATGGGGTCAATTATGGCCCCACAATACTTTTGAATTTCCCTCATTATTTTTCAAGGAAATAATCCCAAAAATTATCTAAATTAGAGACAACATATTCTCCTATTTTTAATAATTATTTTATTGTCTCTTAGGATTTATCACGGTATTTTGTAGCTCCTAGATTCATTTAGGGCATTTTAACACTCTATTTCTTCCAATTTCACTAGAAATTACCTTAAAAATAAGATAATTACAACTTATTATTTGAAACCTCATATTCACCTATTTTCAATAGGTATGTTTTATTAATTTATGATATTTACCCTAAGTCAGATTTTAGGGTATTACATGTTACGCAGCGTATGAGCTTCTAGGCTTGAATTTGAAAGGTGATATGAGGAGTAGTGTGTTGTCATACTGATAATTGCTAATTGCTAGTGAAAATGGATTCTGTGATTCTTTGGTGTATTTTGATACATTGTCCATAATGTTCTTTGCTTGAATGATTAATTAAGCACTTTCACATGCTCCACAAAACTTTGGTTGTGATTTCAAATGAAAAGTGTTTAACTCCATTTTGCAGCATGAAAAACTTTGGTTAGTGACTTCCATTGTAAAGAAACAGCTACTTCATGCTTGTAAAAATTGAGTTGTGCCAAATTTTCAAAAGTTTTCAGCCAAATATTGTATAGTTACATCATTGAGCTAGATTGGCGACTTTGTGAATGTGTACTTAATTAACATGTTACGCGTGTTGGATTGAAGTCTCAACATTTCGTTGTGGAAGACCAAATTCTTATTCAACAATATAACAACGGGCTTTGAAAATCACTTTGATTATTTGGTTTTATGCAATTGCGATGATTGCATCTGTTGAAACCAATCTCTGTTTTGGATCATATGCTTTTGCTATGCGAAAAGTTTTTGGGCCACTTAGATAATTCTTTTGGTAATGTAAAACCCTTTGATTTAGGGTTCTACTACTTGTTTGTTGACATATATTTGTGACCCTTCACTTTTCTCTTGCCCTTGACTTGATCTTTTGAAATATATTGGTCTACCACAATGAAATTGATTGATCAGCTGCCTCTTCCATTTTTGAAATTTCATTTTGAGTAATTAAGTGGTTTTCTAAGGAAGTGAGGAGTAGGTTTAGGCTTGGAACATGCTTGACTGCTTGGTATTAGCTCGACTATAAGTTTGGGGGATGTTTTCTTTTCTTTTTAGGATAGGTTAAATAAATTGCTTTTTGTGAAAGTTAACTACAAGGCTCATGCTTAGATTGTCTGTAATTTTTGTTGATGGATGAATGTTTTATTATGCAAATCTTGTTGTTGTTGATGAGCATGCATCTCGTGTCCAATGATTGACAGATCGAGGCCTTCCTCTGTTTTGGATTTGATTCTTTGAAAGCTTTTTGATGTGGATATTTGCTTATGGTTCTTGATGGCCACTCTTGTTTGACACTCTTGTTAGCATGTGAATATGACTTTCCTAGCTATTGATGGCTATTTTGAGCGGTTCATATCATTTTATTTTTACTTGCCTGTTGTGATTGTTAATATCCTAGCTACGATAGCTAGTAATGGATTTTTTTGAAAATGTTGTGGCTAGTCATTGAGGGCTTAATTGTTAGTTTGTAAATGCTATGGATATGAGCTGAATTAGGTACATGTGCTACTACGTACTTTCCCATCCTTTTTGTTTACAATGAGGACATTGTCGGTTTAAGTTTGGGGGTGTGAAAGTTTGCTGCAATTTTGAAAAAGTTTGCTGCAATTTTGAAAAATCTTGAAACTTTGATAAGTGCTCGGTGAACATTTTGAATAGTTTTTGAAAGAAAATTGTTGGAATGTTTGAAATTTCTCATGCTTAAATTTTTGTTTGTGAATAATGTTACAAATGAATTGAAATTCTAGGTTATTTGTCAAAGTTGTTTGAATGGTCCGATGATATAATTATTGCTCAATCTTTTATGTTTGATAGGAAATTTGTTTAATGTGTATTGATGGATGTATTGTAGTGATAAATCATGCTATTCAGGAATTTTTGAGCTAAGAAAGCACTATCGGAGTTAACTTTATTCTGGATGTTCTTGTTGAAGGGCTTTGTGGCAAATTAGGTTATATGTCTTTGTTTCAAGCTGTTAATTTCAAAATAATCTTTGGAATTCTTCAAAGCTTTTGATTTATTTCATAAGATTTAAAGAAAGAATTAGGGCACTTTATAAAATGCGATTGAGTCTTTTAAGCGTATCTAATTGATTCTATTCTCTTTTGAACTCTTATTTTGAGCCTAATTGAAAAACCAATATATTAAAGATTCTTTTGAAAGACCTAATATCTACCTACCTAGCCAATGTGAAAAACCATGATTCCTTTGCTTTGAAATAGATGATAATTGATTGGGTCGTGGAACTTGGTGATGTGTAGAATTTCAAATGATTAGAAAAAGGAATGTAGAAAGTAGAAAAGGGTTCAATATGTATAGAAATCAAGCCAAAAAAGTTACCAAAAAATAAAAAAATTGTGCATAAAAAAATAAATGAAAAAGTAGTAGTCCAAGAAGGCTTGATATGAAAAGATCAATTTGTTTTAAGTTTGGGGAGTATGTCTAATGGGAAAAAGAAGAAACCCCTTGAGTTCTTATCATCTATATTGAAGTATTTGTTGATTATCCTTTACCTTTTCTTTTGAGAACTTTAATCCTTGGCCCCATTACAAGCTGAAAAGTTCCTTTGATTTTAAGTCAAGTTAAAGAGGAAGATATTAGAGAATGATGGAATTGATGGTTTGAATATAGTTATATGACTTAAATTGTTGCTTTTAACTTTAGCAAGTGCAAAAGAGTAAATGTCAACTCCATTCACACACTCACATTTGGAAATTCTTGAAAAGCATGTTTTAAATCTATGAGGTGTTCATTTATGCAATTTGTGCATGTAACTCGAAGTTACGAAAGCCTCCATCCCATACCGACTTCAATCCTAGCAGCAGAACCCAAAGTTTCGCACTTGAGCAGAAGTTTCTGGAGGAAATATCAATCAATTTAAATTTATACCATCCACAGTAGTTTGGGGGAAAAATTGAAATTAAATATTCTTTTCTTATTCGTATCATTATATGACATTTTAACCATCTCACTATAATAAAAGGAGGCGGTTAAACCATTAATTATTATTTTTAAATGGGTGATAATTTCAAATTTAACGATATTTAAAATCAGAAATTAGACCCCAAGAATTTATAAAAAAATTGAATCAAACATTAAATTAGGACTGTCTTGAAAAAAAAATCTAATTAATATATCACCAGATGAATTATAATATGAGCCATCATTCATTCTAAAATGTATCTTACAATAGAAAATAAAGAGAGTGAGCACGAAATGTTCCGATAATGTATCAATAAAATATGGGGTTTAAACTTCTCATGATGCATGAGAAGAAAAAGATTTCTACACACACATAAAATAGTGGGACCCACATATATATATAATGCTAACTATATCTATATGGGTCCCACCATTTCATGTGTGTATAACATGAGAATACACTTCTCCTACAACATGAGAAGTATTTTCCCATAAAATATAGGCTAAAATCTATAAAGCTGCCGTGAACTTTTGGTCAGTTGTATATAAATTACATGACATTTCAAATTTTAAATTTTACTTCCTCACTGTTTTAATTTTTGTAGTTAAGCCCCTGTGTTTACTTTTGTCGTTAAGTTATTTACAGAAACTGGAAGAACATATTAATGAGGATGATGTGTCACTTGATATGAATTAAGAAATTTAGGTTATAATATACAATACTTTTTGAACTCTAAGACAGTTGTATATAACAGTTCAAATTTAAATTTAACCTCCTTACATTTTTTATTTTTGTCATTAAGCTCTCTATTGTTACTTTCTTTTTCCTTTAAAAACTTAGGTTAAGTTCCTTATATTTATTACATCAAGTTCTCCAATCA
Organism: Acacia pycnantha; assembly: GCA_025563575.1. Classification (NCBI taxonomy): domain Eukaryota; kingdom Viridiplantae; phylum Streptophyta; class Magnoliopsida; order Fabales; family Fabaceae; genus Acacia; species Acacia pycnantha. Next base: position 131,850 of record JAMWYP010000377.1, on the reverse strand, counting down.
CTTGTAGTAATGTGCCCTATTTTTCATATAGGTTTATAATTAAATAATAATATTTTAAAAATATGACAATACATTGTGTTAACTTATTCATGCAAATCAAGAAATGTTTCTTAAGTCATTTAATATGTCTTAAATTGATAAACTTTATTTATTTTATCCTTATTAGAGAAAACGATTTTCAAATATGCATTTATTATCTATCATATGTTTCTCTATCCTACAACGACAAAAGTGAAACTGTTTAGTCGACTAAAACATTTGGTTTAGTCGACTAAATGGAGGGCAAAATTTTTTTTCCAGGCCCCCGACATTTAGTCGACTAAACCAAATTTTTTAGTCGACTAAACCCATTTAATCGACTAAAAAACTCATTTAGTCGACTAAATCATTAAAAAAAAAGTTAAAACTTCTAAGGCGTAACCGGGCTCGGGAGTCCGAATCAAGCGATTCTTTTTGATTCCACATAACTTTTTGAAATCTATGCACTGATATAAAAATTATCTTCAAATTTAATGGAGAGAAAGGAGGAAAAACAAGTGATTCTTTATTGCGCAGAAATACCAACAATTCATTAAATATAATCAAGTGATTTTTAATAATATATATATATATATATATATATATATATATATATATATATATATATATAGTTTTCTTTTATTTGATGTTTTATATTCATTAAATATAATCACTAATATCACTAACCAACGGACTCGGTAAAACAAATTAAATGACTCCACTACTTCCTAAAAATAGCTAACCACATGTTTACAATAATATAATAAAAGATCAAGCACACTCAACACAATAAACAATTAAAAAATAAATAACTCAATCCTTCTTATCGTGGAATCAGCAACGTGCGGAAATCAACGACATGAACCACGTAGAGAAAAAGCTGGGATTATTAACTTCAACAATACTAAAAATTCATTAAATATATATCATGGGCTTTTTTTCCCAATTTGCTATATTTAATGAATTGTTAGTATTGTTAGCATTTTAATTTTTTTACGAGTCATTGGTTAGTGATATTAGTGATCCTAGATATTAGCTATGATCCTAGATTTTAGTTAGATTGACTACCGTGCTATCACAACATATGATCTCATGCATAACTTCCCAACACTGTTATTCCCCCTAAAATCAAGCCCCACAAATTTAGCGTCGATAATTTTCCTATTTCTATTTTCTTTTAAAATCCATATTATTAATGGAGAGAAAATCTCAATTTTGAATATATTGTATTTTGCAAATCCAGTATTAATTGTTACGTTGAAATTCAAAGTTTACCAAATACATGGTAGAAAAATAAAGATATTAAAATCTAAAATAAGATCAATTAATTATTATTAGATAATAATATTAGAAATAATGATTAATTAATTTTACAATAAATATCTCTCAATTAAATATAATTAATTTCCTCCATCCTGACAAAACCCTAGGATTGGTACCATCATTTCCCACTCTATCTCCTTTTCCTTGTGGCACCGCCTCTCCCGCGATCAATTGTGTATACACACACATATCTTATCTTTATTGTAACGGAGATATTATATGATCTAATAAAAAAAACATCAAATAAAAGAAAACTATATATATATATATATATATATATATATATATATATATATATATATTATTAAAAAATCACTTGATTATATTTAATGAATTGTTGGTATTTCTGCGCAATAAAGAATCACTTGTTTTTCCTCATTTCTCTTCATTAAATTTGAAGATAATTTTTATGTCAGTGCATAGATCTCAAAAATTTATGTGGAATCAAAAAAAAGAATCACTTAATTCGGACTTTCGAGCCCGAAATTATGGCCTTCCGAAGTTTGAACTTTTTTTTTAATGATTTAGTCGACTAAATGAGTTTTTTGGTCGACTAAATGGGTTTAGTCGACTAAAACTTAAGTTTTAGTCGACTAAATGTCGGGGCCTGAAAAATTTTGCCCTCCATTTAGTCGACTAAACCAAATGTTTTAGTCGACTAAACGAAGCAGATTGAGAAATAGGTTTCGACAGGGCATTTTGGGAAATAGGTTTCTGACAGGGGCATTTTGGTAAATAGTTATTTAATAAGGGGCAAATTCAGAAATTAGCCCAATATTTTTATGGTATTATGTTCGGTACACATCATCGGATTATTAAAGTTACCAAAATTAAAATAGCCTCTAAAACCTATGAATAATTAGATATCTCCCACTTTTAGGTTTTTATTATTTTTAAAAAATTAAAAAATCCCAAAAAAAAAACATCTTGTAATATATTTATTTTAGAAATATGTAATGTTTCATGAAAAAAAAAAACTTAAACAAACGGGATTCACCCTAAAAAGAATATTATAAAAATGAAAATTTAAAAATTTAAAATTCTTAAACAAATTACCAATATCATGAGAATATCAATTCCTAAATGAAAGTCAGACACACTTGACGAGGAAACATCAATTAATATCTAACCATCCCAAAGTGGAGATGGGGTTAGAGAAAATGTAAGGAGTTTGGTGGGGGTTAATTTTGTAATTGATGATTTATATTTTAATTTTTGGTCATTCAAAATAATTACAATTTGTAAGGTCTTTATTAATTAATATTTCTTTTCCTTGGTCTTTCTCCCTAATTTTCCCTATATTATACCCTCTCTGTTCCTTTTTATAAGATTGATATTATTCTTGGGTATGCCATGTTATTTTTATAAGATAGGATTCTTAGGCTCTTTTTAATAAGATAAGATTAGGTGATGTCTTAATTTTTTTAGTAAACTTCTCATTTTACACTCAATTATAAAAGTTACTCATGCCAATATTGCATTTAATTCTTATGTTTGACTAAAGCACTTAATATAACATATTCTCACTTTTCCACATATATAAGGGCATTTTTCAAAAACAAAATTCATTTTTACATATTTATTACACCTAACTAATTATAACTACCTCTCCGAACAACACGATTAAGTTAATCCTATCTTATAAAAAGGAACGGAGGGACTAGATAAGAGGGAGTGCTTTAGAATAACATACTATCACGGACATTAATATAAGAAAAGAATATAAATTTGCGGTCTTAATAAATTAGATATATTTTTTGTAGTTTGTAACAAGAACGTCTTCGTAAAGATTTTATATTTAATATTCATTTTATTTTCGATTTAGAAGTTTAAATGATTTTATATTTTGACCCTTTTGTTTTCACATGATTACTCTGGATTTACTTAAATGACGCAGTTGGCAAAAGTGCCCCTTTTTTCTTCTAACTTTGTACAAGATTTTGGTTTGATCCCTCAATTAAGCATTTTTCCATCTTCTATCCATCTCAAATTAATGATGATTTTTAAAATTATCAATGTTGTTTTGAAAATGAAAATTTAACATTTGAGAATGTTTTGTTAACATCTGAAATTTCAATGACGGTTTTTTTTTTTTTTTGTTAATGACGACGTTAGGGTTTAAATGACTGAATAACACTTAAACAAATTAAGGGACTAAAATGAAACTTAGTGTGAAGTGATTAAAGGTGTAGATATTTTAAAAAAATATTACACATATAGTGAAGGGGTTAAAATCTCGGAGAGCTAATTAATATTGAAGTCGCCTTCAAAACTCCAAACAAGATTGTTGTTCGATGTAGAACATAAGTGTCTAGCCCTAGGTGGGTGGTATATTGATGTAGGATCAAATAGCTCTCTCCCAAGGTATCCATGGATGAGATACACGATAGGATGGGTGATCTCTGCGCACACATGAAGGCTTTCACCAAAGGGGTGGGGTGTGTGCTCGTGTGGTGAATCGTAAAGGAGAGGGCTTAGAAGACGTGTACCTTTTAGGTTAACCTACTATATATAGAGGCTACCTTAGGGTTAGGGTTTGGGCTTGTTGGGCCTCTTGTGCCTCCAAGCCCAAATGTATTAGATGTCTCTGTTGGGCTACACCTATGACGAGCGTAATATTTGATTCCATAACATTGCCCCCAAGCTCGGTAGTTCAGTCTCTAAGCCGCCGAGATTAATTGATCGCTTTCCGAGATCCCCCGAATCCGAAATTGCTTCCGTAGCAATTTTCCCGGGCTAATTGTTTGGTTTATATTCCTGCATTTAATAACATGTAAGCAAATCACAATAAATGGAAAATACTTACTGTTTGTGCAAATCGTTCAACGTGCTCATTTCGGATATTTGTCCGAGCTTGCATTAAACTTTCTGGTTTGCATTAATGCCGGTTGTTGATAACACGCTTCTCCACTAACAACTTGTTATCCACACTGTTGCCCCCATCCCGGTAGTTCGGTCTGCGGGCTGCCGGGATGTGTTGATTTCCCAACTCGGACGGTGTTCGTGATTGTAGGGATTGCTTTCATGCATGTTGACCGAGATTTTGGGTTTATATACTCTAAACCAAGATTTCGGGTTATAAACTTTAACACCGAGATTCCGGGTTATTTACTTTAACCGCGGGATTCCGAGTTCGTGATTCATGAAAACGGGTTTGTTTACCTTAATTCAATCAAATAAATTTGGCGGCATTGCCATTGCAAAATGATTCCAATAAAGGGATCTAAAACAAACTTGCCGCCTCAATCGGGCCCCGGATTTTAACTAGATTCGGTTAAAATCGGGTCCACTCTTCTTACCTTTACACAAATCCTGTGTTAAACTAGATTCGTTTAAATCGGGTCCGCCTTCTTACCTTTACAGAACCCCGGTTTAAACTAGATTCAGTTTAAATCGAGTCCGCCTTCTTAGCTTTACACGGATCCCTGGTTTAAACTAGATTCAGTTAAAATCGAGTTCGCCACGTCGTTCGACGTGTACTCATTTCGGATACTAGTCCGAGTTTGCTTTCCATTTTGGTTTGCAATAATCCCGATTCACGATAATCATGCTTTTCCACTAACAACTCATTGTCCACTCTGTTTCCTTCCATCCCGGTAGTTCAGTCTGCAGGCTGCTGGGATGTGTTGATTTCCCAACTCGGACCGGTGTTCGTCAATGTTGGGCATCCTTGCATGCTCACCGAGATTCCGGGTTTATGATTTTCAAAACGGGTTTATTTACCTAGAACTTGATCATTCAAATAAATTTGGCGATTTGTCGTCGTAAATAATCCAATAAAAGACTTTCAAGACTTGGCAGCATTGCCGCCTTTACACAGAGCCCGATTTTAACCAGATTTGGTTTAAACGGGATCTTCACACGGAACTCAGCTTTAAACTAGATTCAGTTAATCCAAGTCCTCCTTCGGAACTTTACACGGATCCTCGATTTTAACCAGATTTGGTATAACCGGGTCCGCCTTCGTCTTTGTTTCCTACAAAACTTATCTCGGCTTTACCGTGTCCTTAAGGTAGCACGTTTTAACCGTTATCTCCACGGGCCGGATTTTAACTTGATTTGGTTTAACCAGGTCCGCCTTCATCCTTTCGTAGAGATGGAACTCCACAGTTTATCCGGGGTCCAATTAAGGAGCGCGGATTCAACTGTATAAAATAGACTGGCGGTATTATCGCGCAACATGATCCATTAAAACGAGTTTGTGCTCCTCGGATTCACGCATGTTTAAATTGAACATGATTTTCAAAGACGGGTTTCTTTACCCTGAGTTCATACATGTTTTCCTTCGACATGATTTTCGGAAACGAGTTTATGTACCTCAGATTCCTTCATGTTTAGCTTTGACATGATTTTCGAAGACTGGTTTCTTTACCATGACTTCATACATGTTTAGCTTTCACATGATTTTCGAAAACGAGTTTCTTTACTCAGAATTCATACATGTTTAACTATACATGATTTTCGAAAACGAGTTTCTTTACTCAGAATTCATACATGTTTAACTGTACATGATTTTCGAAAACGAGTTTGTTTACTCAGAATTCTACATGTTTTCCTTCGACATGATTTTCGGAAACGGGTTTATGTACCTCGAATTCCTACATGTTTATGAAGACTTTACGGGGATCCCCGATATTAACTAGATTCGGTTTAAATCGGGACCGCCTTCAAATTGACACGAGATCCAGGATTTTAACTTGATTTGGTTTAACCGGGTCCACTTTCAAAACTTTTACGGGCCTTACTAAGAAAGCTTTATTTTAATAAGTCAACAACAGCAGACTAAGAATTATCAAGGCAGGCTTCACTAGTGTCTCGGGCCCAACACTACTATATATGAGTACCAAAACTTTCTATCAATTCGAAGTGCCGGCCACTAGCATTATTCCCTCTTCTCATAGAAGAATACATGTTGGCAAGAAGCACTTAAGAAACGAGTTGACTGATAAACCAAACAACACGCCTCGCTTTTGAAATAATACAAACAAAAGCTTCCTCTCATTAGAACCAATGATATTCCCTGGTTTTAATACTTGCAGACCTTTTATTGCACTTCAAATTCATTATTTGAAGTTGGCCACACGTGATTGAATTCCCTATATGGAGGTTCATGCGGGGATGATTTCATGCGTGTGATATTTACATCCTCGTGATTTGGGCCTTCATAATTGACCCTCTCGGGCATACAATCAAGAGCAGCCTCTAATGGCATTTTAGATGGCAAAGATTGCTGGCGGAGATCCTTCAATGATCCTAATGCAATCAAATCCCCACTTTTGAATACGAGTAGAAACATCCGTGAGTTAAGCGTATATATGCATGCCCTTGCCAAGACATCAAATTCATGGATAGAACTTGAAGAGAAAAAGCATTTAAGTCGTGCAACCAGAATTCAAAAGGATGTCCAAGTTCTACACCATGGACCTTCCAAACTGTGTCACTCAACACTTTTATACCCAAATTTAGGTGATAACATTCGCTCAACATCCTTCTTTTGCAGCAAACGAAATAGAAGGATGGCTTCACCAAATAACTCGCCTCTCCATAGACCCTTTTGAAGCTTTCAACATTAATAAAGGGATGGCTTCATCCTTCAAGAGAAAAGTTACACCGATATAGCCACGGAAAGGCTATGGAATTTTGGGACTCCATTAATCATCGAAATGAATGAATTAGAAACTAGCAACATTAATTGCTCTGTTCGAGATGGGTCCAACTCCACACAATTCAGATTGCATAAATACACAAAACAATTTGATAGAATGGTGAATGTCTAAAATTACAAGGGTGGTCTTAGGAGACTTAACAATAGCCGAAAGCGGCTGCGACATCATGGATTCTAGTTCATCACAAATGAAACAAGAAATACCTTTTGAAGCTTTCGACATTGAGCCAAATTCACCAATGACCAAGGGAAGCGAGAGGCAAATCATATGCCACCATGCCAACATCATCATCCAGCAATCCTCCAAGAAATATTCCAACAATACGAGTTTGAATGGTCGAGTCTCAAATTTACCCAAGTTTTGCATTGAGAGAAACCATAATAATCCCGAATTGAGAGACAAAGCCATGTCGATGTTACGAATTTTTAGCAAATTTGCCACAAGGGAATGCAAATCATGACACGGGGCCGTTTGTCTATATGCGGTATGGCGCAAACCCAACGAGCTTTCACGAGAAGAAAATATCAAAAACTCCATAAGCTTCGGCCATCTTCTTCCTTGTTCGATTCCTAGCCATCTCGGATCCCGACAAGTCCAACCCCGGCTTTAATTCATTCCTTATCTCGCTCCAACCTCGGCTTTACCCGCATCGGCTTATTACCCGCAGCAGATTACTCTCCCTCAACCACCATCGATCGGGGCTCCAATTCGCGCCAACCCATTCTTTGCGCTTCGAGCCGAGTTACGGTGAGGAAAAGCCGCGACGTTGCAAACCCGACCGTGTTTTCCGCTGCATGTCTTGTGCAAGTTACTCTTGAACTAACACATTTAACAGCAATCCCGGCATACCAAAATTACGGCAATGTTTAGTATCTCGGCCTCCTTCACGCCTCGGCCACAAACAATCTTGACATAGGTGTACCCATGCACCTCGGCTTTGCATGTCGATCGGTTAACCACCGTAGCGATCAGCTTGCGGAACCACGACTAGAGTATGATGCTCGGCATATCCACGGTCTCGGCATGATGCATCTATCCCGACATGCAACCCGAAATCTTGGAAGTGTACGTGATAGCCTCCCAGTCTTGACTTTTGGTCAACCATGTCGGTATTTCGGCACCTCTCAAAGCTTTCTTTCTGATGATTCCCTTTGGCAACTCTATGAATAACGAGACCATGAAAGGTCTCGCTCTTGAAAGCCGACACCGAACCGTGGATCCCATTCATTATCTCGGTAATCTCGGCTTCAAAGCCTTGCCGGTTTGAGCGATCTCGGATGCGGCTTCGGTTACCATACACCTGCGAGTCGGCTCGGCATTGGAGACTAAGTCATCTCGGCATTGGAGACTAAGTATCCGGGGATTTGAATACAATGAAGCTCGGCCTACTCTCCCACGTTGATTTGATGAACTCTAATCATGATGAACACCCGTGGTGATCCCAATAGGTTTCATATCCATATCGCGGTATTTCATCAACTCGGCGTTCATCCTTCTTCGATAAATATACCTCGGTAACTCAACGTCTTAGTTCAAATATTCTATGTATCTCGGAACAGGCTCGGACGAATCGAGACTCATTGGGGATTAGAAGCCGAAACTCGTATACAAATACGAGATACCAATACCAATAAAAGCATTGTTTGTATATCGGCATGCGAGTGAAAGTAGTGAAACCCACGTACATCCCCACGTTGCCCTCAAACTCGGCACCTCCAAAACTCGGTGTCATGCCCATCTCGGCCTACCCCCTCTTTTCTTGCCTTTCATCTCGGACCGACAAGAAATATTAACGACATCCTTCAATCGATCGGCTCTTCTAATGCCCTTAAGAAAGTGACTAAGACTTGCACAATCAGAGTGAAACCATCTACCTCGGAAAGTACACCATCAACCTCCATTTCTTTTAACACTTTCCCGGTTTGAACCTTCTTTAACACTTGACAAAGAATATCCAAACAGAACTAAAAACGTAGATGGCATCTTAACAACGTGAAAAAACGCTTGGAAGAGAGAGTAGAATATGATTGAGCAAAGCATATGATTTCAACCGGGACTTCAAATTCTTGAAACACTCTTACGGAATGAGTGCCTTTTAGGTCAAGGTTGGATTTGAGGAGTTTATTCATGATGCATTTTCTAGCGAATCGTCGATGTGTGAACTTAAGGTCCCAGTAGAAATGTCATGAGCTAAGCGATGTCTCAATTCATGCATTCACTTTTCTTTCCTCGAGGACCTGGATTGCTCCTTTCTTGGGAGATTGCTGCTTCTTGAATAAACCATTCTTGGTCATAGGAATCGAATTTTACCGATTCCCACGGAGACAGTGCCAATGTTCGATGTAGAACATAAGTGTCTAGCCCTAGGTGGGGTGGTATATTGATGTAGGATCAAATAGCTCTCTCCCAAGGTATCCATGGATGAGATACCCGAGAGGATGGGTGATCTCTGCGCACACATGAAGGCTTTCACCAAAAAGGGTGGGGTGTGTGCTCGTGTGGCTGAATCGTAAAGGAGAGAGCTTAGAAGATGTGTACCTTTCGGGTTAACCTACTATATATAGAAGCTACCTTAGGGTTAGGGTTTGGACTTGTTGGGCCTCTTGTGCCTCCAAGCCCAAATGTATTAGATGTCTCTGTTGGGCCACACCTATGACGAGCGTAATATTTGATTCCATAACAATTGTATTAAAAAATATATGATAAAAGAGCATAAAATATAAAAGCAGAACACGTTGCGAAAATCATCCTCACGGAAAAGTTATTTTTCCCTTTTGCAGATACGAAGGTGGATTTATTGAAAGTATTGTTGAAGATGCATAAGCTAGGCTACCTTCGAAGCGCTTCCATAACGTTGATTACATAGTTGCACTTGAGCCTTGTATTGAAGAAGTGATGCCACTTTTGGATGAAAGTGATAATAGCGTTTGTATGTTGGGGATTCATGGAACAATTGGAATTGGCAAAACAACCCTTGTAAAAGCTATATATAACTCAATATTCTACCATTTTGAAGGTGCTTGTTTTTTGTTTGATGTTAGAGAAGCATCAAAGAAATATCGGGTGTTGTTCGCCTTCAACAAACACTTCTATCGAAATTATTGAGGAAAAGAAGATCAAGTTCCGTAGTGTTGACCAAGGAATTTCTAAAATGACACATAGACTTTCTCAAAAAAAGGTTTTGTTGGTTCTTGATGACGTTGAAGAAGTTGAACAATTAGAGCAACTTGCGGGAGGGTGTGATTGGTTTGGTTGTGGAAGCAAAATCATTATAACAACAAGAAACAAGCAAGTTCTAGTTGCATGCAATATTAAAAAAAACATATGAAATGAAGGAGTTGAATGAGCATGACTCTCTTAAACTCTTTTGTTGGCATGCCTTTCGAATGAGCCACCCTCCAAAAGGTTACAAAGTATGCCCATTGGTGTTACAAGTTATGTATTACGCTTACTTTGGGAAAAGATTTTCCGTGTCTCCCAAAATAAACAGAATTGAATACGAAGAAACAGAATGACAAATGACCAACCCAACGTTCAGATTCCAGAATCATGCATCATTGAACGAAATATAACTAATCACGTTTGGTTCCGGATGAATCGAAATCTCTGCATTCATCCGGAGAATCCCTCACCTAAACGATCGCCTAGAATTTATCCGAACAGTGGCGTCTCACTGTGCAATCGCACAGCAACACTAAAACCTAGTCCGAATTCAGTCCTTGGGATGAACCAAACCGAATATTAAATCTAATATTCGAACTATTTTCAATCGAATCTGATAAGATGAAAACAGAATTGATTAAGTTACCGATTAGGCACAAGTTCTCGGACGAATCATGGAATCCTCATCGTTGGGTCAATCACGGGGTTTAGCCGAGCATGGCTGGAAAACTGAAGAAAAGACGAAGAACACGAAGAATCCTAAGAACATGCGAAGAACAGTTGAGAGAATTTGAAAACTTCTATTCGATCCACTCTAATGTCAAAACGTGAATGCATAATGTTTGTGGCGGCTGCCTTACTTAAAAATAACCTAAAACGAAAATGGGCTCTAATGGTTTTAGCCCAAAACAGAAATAAAATAAAGCTGGGCTTAAATTACAAAATTCGGGTCCAAATAAAATCCAGAATTGTACATTCAACTTTGGCTCCAAAATTGACCGCCTTCTTGACCGAATTTGCTCTTGATGTCTTCATAACAATTGTAGCTCTCTGAATCATCTGAAATATGAGACAAAAATGAGGCAAATCTGATGTCTGGTTCAAGAGTTATGGTAGAAATAGTGAAGCAACACAAAACTGGGATTTTATTATTAAAAATGGCTAAAATGCAATAAAAGGCCCAAGGCCCAAATAAACATAAAAGCCATTATTTATTAGCTAAAGGGTCCTAAATTATTATTCAAGAGACAAAAATAAGTGTATAAAATATTCAATTATCAAATTCCCCATACTTATCTTTTTGCACTCTGAGCAAAATTTAAAGAGAAAGACCTAAAGGAAAACTCTTCTTTACTAATAATTGCTAACATGCAAAAATTGAATCAATGGACAAAAAGTTCCAAAAGACCAATCAATCAAGACCTAAATCCCTTCATCTCAAATTACAATTCATGGCGGTCTCAATCAATGATGCTAATCACAAAAGATGGTCTCACAAATGATACGCTCAATCAATCGGTCTCTCAAGTGTTTAGGGTAAATAAGTGTATCGCTCAAATTCTACTCAAGAAAATTGTTCTACCATAAGCTTGCTCAACTTCTACGTCTCCATTACTCACAACACATACATGCACAAATCAAGAGAGCTTGTAATTAAAGGTTGTAACGGGGCTAGGGTGAAGGTAGGTAATAGTATGGAATGAGAGGCTAAGCACCAAAGAAATCAAAAGGAAGAGCACTGATTAACACAATCATTCTCTATGTATGAAACTTTTATTCTACTCATATATCCATTCCTTTCTATGTATTTTCTTTTCTTTTCTTTTCTTTTTCTTTTTTTTTTCTTTTCTTTCTTTCCTTTCATTGTATACGTAATTACAATGTCAAAATCAAATATCCCCCCCACACTTAAACTGTTGCACTCCTGAGCAACCCCCACACTTAAACACAAAAAAAGTTGAAACCAATGCTCAATAAATCTTCAAGGTGCGGAATAAAATGGTTTTACGCTTAGGCTTGTAATGTGGCTTAGAAAAGAATGGGTCAAAAGGCACAAAGGGGCTAGCAAGGGAATCATAATGCAAGGGAAAGCTATTTGGCCAAAGTGAGGAAAATAAAAGAAAGAAAACAAGCTTCCATCATACTTATGCACGTAAGTGAAAAATGTAGTTTCAAAAGAAAAGGAGCAAGTTCTAGAGAACAAAAATCATGAGAGATGCACACATGAAAGAAAGAATGAGAAAAGATGAATTCCATTCATGCAGGCCCAAAACCTCACAAGGTCAATACCAACTTAGGCAATCAACAACATCAAATCAACTACCAAGACTTGTAATCGAAGAGTCAAGAATTGTAGACCAACCAGAATGATCCATTAAAACCAAAATGTCCATGTTCATAATATGTAGCAATCATAGAAAGAGAGACTTTTTTTTTTTTTTCAAAAAGCAAGGTAGAAAAAAGAAAACAAATAAGAGAGAAAGAGGGAGAAGAAAGAAGAATACTCCCCAAGGGTTTATGGAGGAAGAAAGAAGAATCCTCCCCAAGGGTTTATGGAGGATAGATGGCGTCAATGAGGAGAGTCTCTGCTTCCTCAGGCGTGGGGATCCCTCATGAAATGGCTTGAGGCGATGCCCATTAACCTTAAAGGTTCTTCCTGTGGGTGAGTCACATAGCTCAACAACACCAAAAGGAAATATGTTAGTGATCACAAAGGGCCATCCCATCTAGATCGAAGCTACTGTGCATAAACTTCAGACGGAATTAAATAGAAGAACTTTCGGCCCAGAAAATTCTTTCCTCGTAATATGCTTATCATGGAATGCCTTAGTCTTTTCCTTATACAACCGTGAGCTTTCATAGGCATCCAATCTAAGCTCATCTAACTCTTGCAACTTGCAGCTTCCTCTCCATCCCGGACTTAGCCAAATCCATGTTGCATTGCTTAATAGCCCAATAGGTTGATGCTCCAACTCAACCTAAGATGACATGCCTTACCAAAGACAATCCGATAGGAGACATCCCAATCGGAGTCTTGTAGGCGGTGCGATATGCCCACAAAGCATCATCTAGTCGCTTACTCCAATCTTTCCGGTAGAGTTGTGGTCTTCAAGGATTTGCTTAATCTCTCTATTTGAGACTTCACTTGACCGTTGGTCCGTGGATGGTATCTTTGTGGAAACCTTGTGAAGCACTCCATACTTGCCCAACAAGGCACCCATGCTTCGATTGCAAAAATGGGAACCCCGGTCACCGATAATAGCTCTAGGAATGCAAAACCCGCGAAAATGTTAGACCTAACAAAGTCCACCACCACGAAGAATCATTAGTTCGGGTGGCTTTCGCCTCAACCCATTTCAAACATAATCAACACCAAAGAATATGTAAGTGTAACCATATGAAGCAGAAATGGACCCATAAAATCAATACCCCAAACATCAAAGATCTCACAAAACAATATAGGGTTTTGGGGCATCTCATGCCTACGGAAATACTCCCGTCCTTTGACGCTTATCACATGATTTGCAAAACAAATGGGCATCATGAAACAGGAAGGCCAAAACAAACCACATTCTAACACCTTCCTAGCAGTTCTTTGGGGTCCAATGTGACCACCACAGCGAAGAATGAGCAAATGGGGAAATCATCCCGAATAGAAGAGGGGTGAGAGGGAGAATGAGTGATACGACTCAAGTGGTCAGCTACCTAGTTTTGTGCTCCACTTCTATCTCGAATCTCCACATCAAACTCTTGGAGCAACAACATCCACTGGATGAGTCGTGGCTTAGCATATGCCTTTTTCAAAAGAAACTTTAAAGCTGCATGGTCAGAGAAAACAATGACTCTACTAGCTAGCGATATGACCTAAACTTATCAAAGGCAAATACAATAGCCAACAACTCATTCTCAGTAGTGGTGTAGTTAGACCGAGCGTAATCCAAAGTCTTTGAAGCATATGCAATGACATGGGAGGCTCTATCAACCCGTTGTGCTAAGATAGCACCAACCGCATAGTTGGAAGCATCGCACATTAACTTAAAAGGGAGGAGCCAATCGGGGCTGAATCATGGGTGGTCGGTCGCAACGCTTCAAGTGATCGAAGGCCGCCTTGCACGCATCATCAAAGACAAAGTCAGCTCAATGCACCTATGCAAAACTCTAGATAGATTAGCTAAGCATGCATCAAAATCGACCCATATACAAAGTGAAATCATCCATAAACACCTCCATGCGGTCCTCTAGGAACTCAGAGAAAATACTCACCATACAACGCTGAAAAGTGCCAGGTGCATTGCAAAGACCAAAAGGCATCCTCCAGTAAGCATATGTCCCAAAGGGGCATGTGAAGGTCGTCTTCTCCCGATCCTCGGGAGCAATATGGATCCGGAAGTATCCAGAGTAGCCATCCAAGAAGCGAATGAGACTTACCACCAATCGCTCTAACATCTAATCAATGAAGGGTAGAGGGTAATGATCTTTGCGAGTGGCTTGGTTGAGTCTTCTATAGTCAATGCAAACTCTCCAACTATTCTGAACTCGAGTGGGAATGAGCTCATTCTTTTGATTGGCTACCACAAAGTGACTTCGGATTTCTTAGGAACCACCTGGACTCGGACTAACCCACTGCTATCGTAAATGGGATAGATGATGCCGCCTGCGTGCTTAGTGACTTCTTTCTTCACCACATCAAGGATAAGAGGATTAAGGCGTCTCGGGGTTGCCTCACCGGCTTAGAGTCCTCTTCCAATTGAATCCGATGCATGCACATAGAACGGCTAATGCCAACTATGTCACCCAATGTCCACCCAATGGCTTTCTTGTTCGCCCTCAATAAGCTTAGCAACTTCCTTCTTGATCGCATAAGATTATTTGCCACAATGACTGCAATCGCTCATTCACCTTCGTAAATGCATACTTCGGGATGGTCCGGAAGGGATTTCAACTCTAGTTTGGGCGGTTGCTCAATGGAGGGGAGAAGCTTGGGTGGTTGTTGCAACAACTCGATGTCATCACACCGGGAATACTCAAACCATATTCAAAGAAGCACAAGCGAAGGACATTGTCTATACAAATTTCAAGGTTAACATCAATTCGCCTCATCAAAATCGAATTAAGCTCATCAAAATCGAATCGGGATGCACGTTAGGATCGGGATGAAGCTCAAACTCGAATCAATATCGTAGTCTACAAGTAATGTAGAATCATCAAGCAAATCGAGAATCACCAAACAATGCGTCTTAACCAAATTAGTGCAAACAGAGCACCATTCATTATCATCGCATGCACAAATGGGGGTATCACTCTCGATGAAAAATAAGGATAATCAAGACACCAACCATTAAGAACATCATCCACAAAGATCATCAATCACATCAATACAGAAAAGAATGCTCTTCCCTAGGATATTTCATGGCATCAAATATATTGAAATTCACGTATATATCACTAAACTCCATGGAAAGAGTACCAAAATGCACATCTATCTTAGTCCTAGTTGTTTTCATAAAAGGTCTCCCTAGAATGATTGGTGACCTACTACTAGGAGACTCACCCTCCATATCCAAGATGTAAAAATCAGCAGGAATATCAATTCATTAACTTTGACTAATACATCTTCAACTAAACCGGAAGGATGGGCATTACTCCTATTAGCTAACCGAACAATGACACCAGCTTGGACGCAAGGGACCAAGACCAAGAGATCTATAAATAGATGCAGCATGACATTAATAGAAGCACCCAAATCTAGCATGCAATCATCAAATCTATAGTTACCAATAAGGCAAGGGATAGAAAATGTCCCCGGATCTTTGCATTTACGAGGCATGGTAGGTCGGATGAGTGCCGACACATTCGATTCAAACTCACTCGCTCATTCCCTTCGCCCTCTTGTTGGTGCACAACTCCTTCGTAAATTTGGCATATTTAGGAATTTGTTTAACCGCATCTAAGAGAGGAATGTTAATCTCTACTCGTCCGAATGTCTCAAGTATATCCTTCTCTTGTGCCTTTTCGCCAACTTATTGGATTGAACTGCTCTCCGAGGAAAGGAAGAGGGATAGGAATGTCTTCCTCTTCACCTTGCTGCACAGCCTTTTTCTTTTTAGAGTCAATCTTCACATTTCTTGACTCATTTTCTCGATGTGGAAGTCACATCTGCAGCCTTGCTTAGGTTCCTCCAATTGCTTGCCGCATCAGTAGTGATATAGCACTCACATTTCCCTTAGGATTGGGAATTGTTTGTGAAGGAAGGAGTTGGATCCCCGAGGTTGAAGTCGGTTCAATGATGTTGCCAATTGCCCAATCTGTGTTTGCAAACTCGAATGGAAGTATCGGGCTTGTCGTTGGAACCGCATATTGGTCAGTGACAAATTGCTTCATCATATCTTCAAGTGAGGAACCACCACCACTACTACTAGCTCTGTGTTGCCGCCCGTGGAGGTGGACATATGGTCGGTCGAGGAGGTGGTGCTTGCAAAGGCAAAGGGGGTGCAGATCAAGTTGCCGGAAAGCCCGTGGTCCGTACGGCCTCGCTAGTAATTCCTGCACTCGCACGATATCGGTTACTCGGTTCCGATTTTGATTCCAAATAAAGTTGGGGTGATTTCTCCAACCAGATTGTATGTATTAGATAAAGCATTATTCTCGTTGGTATTGTGGCCTTCCCGAAAAACACCCACTGCAGCCTACCGATTGGTCTTGATAGGCAGGATCATGCAAAGTAGGGCAAGAGTCAAGTAGAGTGATAAGGGCCGAACAAAACCCACAAGAGTACCCATTTCGAGAAGGGGAAGACGTATTGCTCGTGTCACCGCCAACTGCCTCACAAGGGAGGTCGATCATCAAGTCTAGTCTCTAATCTCTCGAGAATCATGCCGGACTGGAGCTTGAATATGGTAAACATGAGTACTATTGGCTCGGTGCCAAACCTGCGAGAGTTATCTCGCCATAATGGATATCAAGTCTCGGGCTTCTTCAGTGTCTTGTTACTCATAGCCCCACCGCTAGAAGCATCCACCAACCCTTTGTCTACCGGTGATAGACCATCATAGAAAGAGTTGATCAAGTCTTTTCGTATATCGATGGTGTGGACAGCTTGCACATAACCTTTTGAACCTCTCCCAATACTCATGCATAGTCTCCCCAGGTGATCCGTCTAATGTTGCCAATTTCCTTCTTGATTGCAGTTGCTCTTGAGGAAGGGAAATATTTCTCCAGAAATAACCTCTCGAATTTCAAATCCAGCTCCCTATAGATGAGGGCTGAAGGTACAACAGCCAATCCTTGGCTCCACCCTCCAATGAGAAAGGAAAAGCTCTTAGCTTGATATGATCTTCATCAATGGCATGAGGTTTCATAGTGCTGCACACTACATGGAATTCCTTCAAATGCTTAATAGGGCACTCACCTGCAAGACCATGAAAATTAGGCAAAGAAGTGTATTAGACCGCATTTAAGCTCAAAGTTAGCAGCAAGGTTAGGATATTGGATGCACAAAGGTTGATAATTGACATCAAAGCACTCCATTCCTTCAAAGTATGATGATTTTCTTCTTCGCCATAATGTCTCGTGGAAAACGACAAGACTATTAGAAATACTATCAAGCACAATTAGAAAGATCAACGAATGGACACAATCGTAATGGTCGAAACAAGTCCAAAACAAGTCCTAGACACTCATCAAATGATTTTTAAAATTTTTGGGACTTGGACAGGCAACTCCTAGACTATTCCGGGGACAGATAAAAACAATTAAAAATAAAATGAAATAAAAAAAAATAAAAAAAATAATCAAAAATAATTAAAAAATAAAAATAAAAAATTAAATAAAAATAAAAATAAAAAAATTAAATAAAAATAAAATAAAATAAAATAAAATAAAATAAAAAATAAAAATAAAAATAAAATAAATAAATAAAAAAACTACTTCATCACAATAATCGACCGATGCAAATCACTTAAGAACAGCGCCATTTTCTAAAGATTTTTTGCCGTAAGTGCACGGTCATGAAAATAGTAAGTGGCAAATCAAGGTGCTAAAGTCACTCGCAATAGACCCCATGGTATGCTGATTTAGTTAAACAAACAAAGCTAAAGTCACTCAAGAAATGAAACAGAGCTAAAGTCTCAAAATTTGAAATCTCTCAAAATAGACCCCATGGTATGCCGATTTAGTTAACTACTTGGTAGCCGGTGTTTTTCCCGTAGAATCCACTAGGGCCCAAACCCTTAAATTGAAAAGTGAGTCTAAATATTATGTTTGGGATGACCCTTATCTCAGGAAATTTTGTAGTGACCAAGTAGTTAGATATGTGTGCTCGATCACGAGTTTCACTCTATATTGCATTTTGCTCATTCTTCACCATGGTGGTCACTTTGGACCCCAAAGAACTGCTAGGAAGGTGTTAGAATGTGGTTTGTTTTGGCCTTCCCTGTTTCATGATGCCATTTGTTTTGCAAATCATGTGATAACCGTCAAAGGACAGGAGTATTTCCCGTAGGCATGAGATGCCCCAAAACCCTATATTGTTTTGTGAGATCTTTGATGTTCTGGGGGTATTGATTTTATGGGTCTATTTCCTCGCCTTCATATGGTTACACTTACATATTGTCGGGTCGTTGATTATGTTTCGAAATGGGTTGAGGCGAAAGCCACCCTGACTAATGATTCTTCGTGGTGGTGGACTTTGTTAGGTCTAACATTTTCGGCAGGTTTGGCATTCCTAGAGCTTTTATCAGTTGGCTCACTTCACCACCATGGTAATGCTTCAATCTTTGCCCATTCACTTTAAAGCAATCTCCTGTTCTCTCATCTTTAACTTCAATTGCACCTTTTAATGATATCGAAACCACTCAATGGATCGACTACCTTGATTTAAGCTTCCCAGGAAATAATTGAAGTCGTGAGTTGAAGAGAAGCACCAACTGCCCTGGCTCAAAAGAGCGCTTCAAGATATGACTGTCATGCCATTTCTTTGTTCTTTCTTTATATAGTCGTGCACTATCATATGCTTGAAGTCCGAATTCTTCCAACTCATTCAATTGAAACAACCTTTAGCTCCCGCTGACGGTGGTCCATATTTAACTTCTTGATTGCCCACCATGCTTTATATTCCAATTCAAGTGGTAAATGACACGCTTTTCCGAAAACCAAACGGTATGGCGACATGCCAATTGGAGTACGAAAAGCCGTCCTTAAGCCCATAAAGCATCATCAAGCTTTGTCGATCAACTTTCTAGTTGGACCCACAGCCTTCTCAAGAATCCTCTTAATTTCCCCGTTAGTCAACTCACACAAACCATTAGTTTGTGGATGGTATGCAAGTGACATCCGGTGGTGCACTCTATATTTCTCCAAGAGAGTCTTGAAATTTTGTTGTTGAAGCGAGTCCTTCATCGCAATGATCGCTCCTGGGGTGCCAAATCTTGTCAAGATATACTTCTTCAAGAATCGAACCACCGTGTTAGCATCATTAGCTTGGCAAGCCATAGCTTCACCCATTTACTCACATATTCCACAGAACAAGGATGTACTTGTTTCTCAAGATGGGAAAGGACCCATGAAATCCATCCCCCAAACATCGAATAACTCCACTTTAAGGATTCCGTGATCGAGGCATCTCATGTCTCTTAGAAATATTACCTGTTCTTTGACATCTATCACACTTGGTAACAAATTGGTGAGCATCTTTAAACAAAGCAGCCAATAAAAACCAGATTCAAGAACCTTCGATGCAGTTCTTTGCCCCCCATAATGTCCCCTTATATGCAGATGCATGACAAGCATTCAAAATTTCCTCTTGTTCTACCTCGTGCACACATTTTCTAATAATCAAATCAGCACATCTTTTAAAAAGAAATGGTTCTTCCCAAATATAGTAGGCAACATCATGCAAAAATTCTTTCTTTGATAGAAACTCAAATCAAGAGGTAATACTTCACACACAAGATAGTTCACAATATCAAGATACCATGTCGTTGTAGTATAGTGGTAAGTATTCCCGCTACCACGCGGGTGACCCGGTTCGATCCGGCAGCGGCGCCAATTTTTGAAAGAGATTTGCCGTATCTCCCAAAATAAACCAAGTTCGATTATGATTTGCGGTAATTGTGGAACCCGGGTCGTTTCCCAACGAACTTGCAGCGGGCTCGATTAATAGCAATAGTGAAACAAAATGGTAAAATGGGGGTTTAGGGTTTAATGATTAAAACGAACGAAATAGCATAATCAAAATCAAATAAGCGTAATCAAATAGAATGAAACAGAATTGAATACGAAGAAACAGAATGACCAACCCAACGCTCGTGATTCCGTAATCATGCATCATTGAACGAAATATAACTAATCACGCTTGGTTCTGATGAATCGAAATCTCTCGCATTCATCCGAGAATCCTCACCTAGACGATCGCCTAGAATTTATCCGAACAAGTGGCATCTCACTGTGCAATCGCACAAACAACACTAAAACCTAGTCCAAATTTAGTCCTTGGGATGAACCAAACCGAATATAAAATCTAATATTCGAACTATTTTTTAATCGAATCCGATAAGATGAAACAGAATTGATTAAGTTACCGATTAGGCACAAGTTCTCTCGGACGAATAATGGAATCCTCATCGTTGGGTCAATCACTGGGGGTTTAGCCGAGCATGGTCGGAAAACTCGAAGAAAAGACGAAGAACACGAAGAACCCTAAGAACATGCGAAGAAGCTTGAGAGAATTCGAAAACTTCTATTCCGATCCACTCTAATGTCAAAAACGTGAATGCATAATGTTTCAGGCGGCCGCCTTACTTAAAAATAACCTAAAACGAAAATGGGCTCTAATGGTTTTAGCCCAAAACAGAAATAAAATAAAGTGGGCTTAAATTACAAAATTCGGGTCCAAATAAATTCCAGAACTGCACATTCGACTTTGGATCCAAAATTGACCACCTTTCTGACCGAAGTTGCTCTTGATGTCTTCATAACAATTGTAGCTCTCTGAATCATCTGAAATATGAGACAAAAATGAGGCAAATCCGATGTCTGGTTCAAGAGTTATGGAAGAAATAGTGAAGCAACACAAAACTGAGATTTTTATTATTAAAAATGGCTAAAATGCAGTAAAAGGCCCAAGGCCCAAATAAACATAAAAGCCATTATTTATTAGCTAAAGGGTCCTAAATTATTATTCAAGAGACAAAAATCAGTGTATAAAATATTCAATTATCACTTACCTTTGGCTTTAAAATTGACAGCTCCAATTTGAGACAAAGAAACTTAGAGGAATGGATATATACATTGAAACCGTATAATCATATCCCAGAAGAACAATACATGATATACCGTAAGTAAGCTATGATTGTTTACAAGATGGTGCTAAGCGTATTTTCCTCGACATTGCTTGCACTACTACAAAAATTGGATATTACTACTCTAAAAGACGTCCTTATTTAGAAACAGACGTCCAAAATGAAGGCGGTGGTATTCTTGTAATTATTTTTAAGGAAGTTGAGCTTTCAATATTCTAAATAAGATATCGTGGACTCCTTAAATTGATTTTTGGTGTCCTAATATTTTTCAAGGCATCTAAAATTGTTTCGCGCCATAAAAATATGAGAATTTTTGTTTGGCGCCATAAAAATATGAGAATTTTTGTTTGGCGCCATGGGATTTAATTTTTGCAATAAAATTAATTTCTCGCGTCCTAAATAACTTTCAGACGCCTTTAATGTGGTAATACATATTAATTTCTTCGCGCCATGAATTTTTTGTTTGGCACCGTGAATTTTTTTATAGAAATTTGGAAATTTAAAATTTGTTATAATATTGGCGTCCCAAACATCATTCAAGACGCCAAAATATATTAGTCGCCATTTTTTCATATTATGCCTCTCGAATGTGTCTCAGTCGCCAATATTTTTAATAATGGCGACCAATTATAATCGACGCCAATATTTAATATTGGCATCCTCGACATAATTCGTGTCGCCATTATTAAAATATTAGCGACTCGAGACACATTCGTGACGCCAATATGAAAAAATGGCGACTTGAATATATTTTGAGAATACTAAATGTGGAATAGAGGCGTCCCGAAACCTTATTCAGTCGCCTATATTCATTTGTTTTAGGTTTGTTATGGAATCAAATATTAGGCTCATCCAAGTTGTGGCCCAAATAGAGATAACTAGTGCATTTGGGCTTGGAGGCACAAGAGGCTCAACAAGTCCAAACCCTAACCCTAAGGTAGCCTCTATATATGTAGTTGGTTAACCTAAAAGGTACGTAACCTCTTAAGCTCTCTCCTTTACTATTCAGCCACACAGAGCACACACCCCACTCCATTGGGTGAAACCCCTCATGTTTGTGCTCTGTGATCTCCAATCCTCTTAGGTATCTCATCTATGGATACTTGGGGGAGAGCTACTTGATCCTATATCAACATACTTGTCCATTTAGGGCTAGACATTTATGTTCATATGACGTAACATTGGCGCCGTCCATGGGGAATCGGTAAATTTCTGATTCCCGTGACCAAAGATGGTCAATGATGTCAATTCTGGGCTCACCAGAAATTAGAAGAAAATCAAGAAAAATTGAGGAGTTTGAGTCTTGCCTCTCAAAAAATATTACTGAGTATGGCAAGCGGCCTCTAAAAGGTTCTTCATATCTGACCGAATCGATTAGGTCTGCGAGCTCTGAATATTTGTTTTTGTCATCAATTCTGAGTTCGTGTTTCGCATCTCTGTTCATCAAGAAATTCCCAAGCGAGCGCATGGTATTTCTATGGTTTCCAAGTAGACGTCTCGGAAACCTAATTTTGGAATCCCGGTTCGCGCCACATGGATCCGCAGCCTTCAACTTTAGCGAAGTCGGCTGATTTAGTTCTTCATTTAGATCGTATGTCGTGGAGGCAAGTCGGACTAGAAATGAGTTTGGCTTCTTGATCTCTTTTTATTTTTTATTATCGTGCATCCGAGGTGGCCGATATAATCAAGTTTTTGCCACCCAAGATATTTAAACTCGGCATGGTGATGGAGCCAAGTTACTGTGAATATATTTATTCACAGGTATTCCTATGAATATATCATGTGAATGTGTCGAAGTCGAGATCATTTGCCGATTACTTAGACTGGGCCGAGAATCATGGTTTTGGAATTTATATAGGGATGAATCTGTATATCTTGGCAAAGTCTTCCAAGCTGCATGTATATTCAGGAACTCACGCATGAAGCTAGAGTTCCTCAGTTTTCTGCCTTAAGGCTCGTTGTCACCCTCAGGTTGGAAGCTCTGGACTGCGTTTAATAAGTAGAGCCATTTTTGAGCAAAGCCGAGATTCGTGCTGTGGTGCATGGGTTCGCCAATTTCAAGGTGCATGCCGAGGTGTACATTTGAGATGCCATCTAAGTTGCAAGTCGGTTCATGCCTGCACTGCTTCAACCAACTTTGATGATCTCCGGCTTCCTATCACCCGAGATCCCCGTCGGTTCAACCAAGTCGGTTCATGCCCACCCAGAGGAGTCTCGAGACTTTTGACCGGGTCGCGATCGCACTGTATGCCGATATCGTCCTGTCAAACTTTCCTATCTCGGCCTAAGTTTTTGCAAGGTCTTGTAGGCATTGCGATTGAAATTCACAACACAAAGCAATGCCTACAAGCTCCTGGCAAGCGTAATGCCGATACTTGAAGTCGGATACAAAGAAGACCCAAACCGGATTTGGATCGTGAGTTCGAATAAAGCAACTTCACATGCAACAAGATGTATATGGTGCCGAGATGCGATTTACGTTGCCGAGATAGTAATCACCGAGATATTTAGAAGGGTGAGTGCCGAGGTTGCTATCCGGACACTCATTGCTTTTCATCGTCTCAAAGATCTAGAACTTCGATAATTGCCTTGCCTTCCCTAACGCATGCATGAAAGTGGTGTATGCATGAAAGTGGTGTAGACATGCCTTCATTGGTTTAACGTCTAATGCCGAGGTACCATGTCGCCGAGAGGGAGGGCAAGCCAGTTCAAGTTGTTCATTGCTTTGACTCTGGTCTTATGATCATATGAGATAGTAGTATACCGAGATCGAGATCATGAGAATCGAGCATTCGGATTCATTGTTTGACCGAGTGCATGAGGTGGATAACATGATGATTGTATGGAGACAGAGAACTCGTTCTCTCGTTGCTCACTTGCAGCCCACGGTTTGCTTACAGAAACAGGATCGACAGAGCTCGGGAGGGTAACATGTTCAAGCATATCGGGGTCAACGATGGGTGAGCTCCTAATGCCTAAAGTTGTAAGCAATTGTTACACCCCGTAAACGTGGAAAAGATTGCAAAAGTGGCATCTCGGAGCCAAGACGCTGATAGCTCCGGCAAGATTGGCCAAAAGTCAACTAAGACTCTCACATTTATCTCCAAGATCGCATGCCAAGATACATCCTGAAATACTTTTAGGACGCCTAAAATACAGATTTTGGCATCCTGAATGCTTTTAGGTCGCCAAAAAAAAATTCTGGCGCAAATTTTTTTTCCAAATTTTCTAAATTGCGCCAAAAATAATGATTTTGGCGTCCTGAAATACCTTTAGGTCGCAAAAATTACTGATTTACTTTAGGAGTCCTAAATTAATATTTGGGTTGTCTAAAGTCTCCAAAAAATCCTAAATGGTGCCAAATAATACATTTTAGGCGTCCTAAAATATAGTTAGGTAGTAAAAAAAACTTTAGGAGTCCTAAATTAATATTTGGGTTGTCTAAAGTCTCCAAAAAATCCTACATGGTGCCAAATAATACATTTTAGGCGTCCTCAAATAGATTTAGGTAGTAAAAAGAACTTTAGGCGTCCTAAATTAATATTTGGGTTGTCTAAAGTCTCCAAAAGAAATCCTAAATGACGCCAAATAATACATTTTAGGCGTCCTAAAATAGATTTAGGTAGTTAAAAAAACTTTAGGCGTCATAAATTAATATTTGGGTTGTCTAAAGTCTCAAAGTCAAGTAAATAATTATGACAATGCCACCGCCTTTAGTTTTTACTTCCTTTTTTAAATTAAGGACGTCTTTTTGGGTAGTAATATCCATATTATGTAGTAGTGATTGCACACTTGAGTTTTTAATTATTTCATTCGCTAGTGAAGTACTTCATTGGTTTATCTTATATATGGCTTGTTTTTCAATTTACAGATTTTTGATAGTGTTGCTCCGTTCTCGGATGAAGAAGTTGATACAATTCAAGACGTTATGGCTAGACATCTTACGCAATACCTATAGGTATATATGTGAATTATTTGACATTGTTGTTGTTGGTAGTGCACTAGATCAAATGTATAGTGCGAATTTGACATTATGTTCATGCTCATGTATAAACCATTTTGACATTGTTGTTGATGCTCATGCATTTGACATTATGTTCATGCTCATATATGTCTTACGGGGTGGCTTGTAAATGAAAGAAGGTTGTTTTTGAGCACCGTGGTGGCTTGTAAATATTGTTTTCTGTTTTGCAGACAATTTGGGAATTATATATATAGATATAGTAGTCATTTAAAAAAACTAAAATAAGGCGTCCTGAAATTGAAATCAAGATGCCAAAAATCATTTAAGGAGTCCTTAAATAAATTAAGGACACCTCATATAACATTTTATAAGCTCCTGCAAATTAAAGTCTTAGGGAGCTTCCAAACAGCTTATCGAAGTTGCAAAATCTTAGCACACTTATGTTGGGAGGCATTCAGCCTCTTGGTAGAAAATCTTTTGAAAAAATTAATGCAAGAGAGCCAACCAGTTATTAGTTTCCCAAAACATAGAGGAATTGTTTTCTCAGAAACTGTGGCCTTTTGGATGAAGATGTTTACCTTACTCTAAAATGTTTCCAAAATGTGCAACACTTGGACCTATCAATAAATGATTTTGTGTCACTTCCCGAGTGTATTAAAGACTGTGCTAACATGAGGATAATGGAAATATATAACTGCAAGAGGCTAAGAGACATACCAGAGCTGCCATCAGGGTTACATGACATAAGGGCGGAGAATTGCACATCATTAACAACTGAGTCGTTAGATGACATACCAGAGCTGCCATCAGGGTTACATGACATAAGGCTAAGAGACATACCTATCAAGAAATGATTTATGGTCTCAGGTATTTCTCAAGCCTTTAATGATTTTCATTTGTCATGTTGGAGGTATGAACTTATAGAAACCAAGTCATCAGGGTTAAGAAACATTTCAGTATTCTCTGTTATAATTCTTAATATAAATCTTAGGGGTTAGATTTGGTCCTAAATATAAGATTTCAATCTATTTTGTCTCCCAAATTTATAATTCCTTTTCCAGCTTATATCCTTCTGGTCTTATTTATAAATCCACTTTGACCAAAAAATTTAGTCTTATTTATAAGTCCAGTTTCATATAATAAATGAGATTGTGACAATTTTATTCATATTAATTGTACCCATGAATATAGAGAGAGAAGAAACAGGTTGAAAATGTCCAATCATAAATGAGGGCAAAATTGAAAATTTATCCCATAATCATTGAGTTAACTACCTCTTTTTGGTATGTGAGATTTGGTCAAAATGGACTTATAAATAGGACCAGAGTAGTAATTTTCTTAACCTACCCAAATTACTTAAGTATCTCTTATACTAATGATCATAGGGAATATTTAATATTCATTTAAAGACATATAGAAGGATAGGAAAATCATTGAAAACATTCCAATGAATGGCTGATTAAATTATCCTAATTATAGGAGTAAATTTTAGAGTTGGTTTTGGTCCTAATTATAAGAGCAAGTTTTAACTTTTATCATTTTTTTCCTATAATACCCCTATTTATACTTTCTCAATAATAATTAAAGACAATAATAATTTAATAATACACCTATATATTTTATAAAGTAAATAATGTTTGCAACTCATTAATGTCATATACACCTAATTATACTTTTTTATATAAAATAATTTTGAGCAATTTTTGTCATATTTTTCTCATATCACCCCTACTAATACTTCTTCCACAATAATTAATTTACAACACGCTTATATTCCATCAAGTGAGAGATTCTACCTTATTTTTATTTTTAAATAAAATAATTTTAATATTCCTTTAAAAATATTTTTTAATTCAGGTGATCGATCCGGGTGGTGGTGATCCCATATAAAAAAATGCACAAGATTTGGATTTGTTGTGATTATTGGTACGTGTGTGTGTGTATATATAAAATTTGTTGGTGGATGAAAATCATGAATGAGAGAGAGAGAGAGAGAGAGAGAGAGAGAGAGAGAGAGATCATAGTAGAGAATCTGGAAAATTTCGATTTCGAAACAAACAATGTCTAATTTTCAAAAATCTGGGAATGTCTCAGCCATAAATTATCTCTTGATTATTAACATATGAAAATAGACATATCAAGCTTTAAGTAGGAACTGGAACCACTCCATTTGGAGTTGTATAGTTTAAGATGCGATTTTTTCAAGTTCCCAAAGACACTAAAGGCACGATTTCGATTAGTCCGAGAATAATCATATAAGTAGATAATTATGGTTAATCTTTAAGTGATAAGAAGTTAAGAGGTAAAAGTTGTAAGGTTAAGACAACTTTGCTGAACATTTATTTTCCTTGGTTCTAAAGATAAGGTTATGTCCTTAGAGCCATAAGAAGAAGGAAGGAACTTCAAGCAACTCCGAAGGTTGGTGAAAGAGGAACCCGAGGAAGGACAGTAGTCCTTAAATGGTAGTGGAC
This sequence comes from Acacia pycnantha, assembly GCA_025563575.1. NCBI lineage: Eukaryota > Viridiplantae > Streptophyta > Magnoliopsida > Fabales > Fabaceae > Acacia > Acacia pycnantha. Next base: position 103,949 of record JAMWYP010000377.1, on the reverse strand, counting down.
TTACCTTACTTGCATGTATTTGATATTATTGCTTATATGTGTATGTATGATTGCTATACTTGCTTGACTATGTTTAACATACTTGAATGATTAAAGCTCGTTTATGATTATGCTATGGCTATGAGTATGATGCATAAAGCATTAAAGCATGCAATAATAGGTGTGACACTCAGAAAGCCATTGAGGAGGCTGCAGAGAAGTGTGCCCAGCTTGTTGTCTTGCCTGTGAGCTCTTAGCATTTCTCACTCAATCAGTTCTTTACTTTCACTACTACAAAAATTGGATATTACTACCCTAAAAAGCGTCCTTATTTAGAAATAGGACGTCCAAAGTGAAGGCGGTGGCATTCTTGTAATTATATTTAAGGAAGTTGAGCCTTCAGCGTCCTAAATAAGAAATCAGGACTCCTTAAATTGATTTTTGGTGTCCTGAAATTTTTCAGACGTCTAAAATTGTTTCGCGCCACAAAAAATATGAGAAATATTTGTTTGGCGCCATGGAATTTAATTTTTTTTCAATAAAATTCATTTATGGCGACCTACATATATTTCGGGACGTCTTTAATGTGTCAATTTCTACGCGCCTGAATTTTTGTTTGGTGCCAAGGATTTTCTTTTAATAGAAATTAGGAAATTTAATAATATTGGCGACTGAATCGAATCGTGTCGCCATTATTAAATATAGGCGACCCGATTCGACTCAGTCGCCATTATTAAAATATTGGCGACTGATCTCGATTCGTGTCGCAAAAGTGGAATATAGGCGTCTGAAATATGATTCAGTCGCCTATATTCAATTTTTTAGGTTAATATACTCGCGCCTCTTCATTTTCCTCACACACTCATACTCCGATCGAGGCCGCGAAATCCTCTCATACTCACTCGTTCCGCTATCTCTGCTTAATTTTAAAGCCGATTGTCATTATTCGTCTAATTTTATGATTTGATTAATCAGAACAAGCCTCTCATTGACAAAAACGGCGTGGCGACCTTTATCAGCTGGTTGACTTTCAGAGGTTGAATTCCCAATGATAGGAGCTTGGCATGAGGGATTACAGCTGTGCTGGCTTAAATATTTTTAGACAATAGTCTCTGCTTGGTCTTTGTGGCAGGAATTTGTCATCGGTTGACTGTAACATGTACTATTTGAATAAAGGGAAGAACAAGGAAATCAAGAATAGGAATTCTCTATGGAGATTGTGTTCATATGAGCAGCTGATATAATTTTCAATAAAATATACAAGATTTCACAATTATTTTTGGTTGCTTGATCCCAATCGAAGTTTTAAAAGGCAAATACCTTAACCATTTTTCATGGTCTAATATTGTGGAAAAAATATTAGTCTACTGCATTGATGAAATAGACAAGCCAGAGGATGTGGAGCTGGCCGGCAAGCCGTCTTGGCGATAGCCTTTGGCATTTATGTAAAGCCAGGAAGAGAATATTCTTATGGCATGTACGTAGATGTTAATTTCTATGATCAGGTGGTGAAGATGCAACACATTTTGTCCCCTTGAAATGCTTTCTTGTCCATAGTTTATTTCCCTCCCCTCTTCTTTTGAACCAAAACATAAGGTAAAGTTGTCCATAGAAAAATAATTTCCCTCCCCTCTTTTCCTGAACCAAACAGACCCTAATCGAGCTCCCCTTGTTGCTGTGAAATTTCTGACCTAAATGTTAATGTCAAAATGCTGTAGTTTCGTAGGGACCATTTTGGTATTTTTCAACTGTGTTGTACCAAATTGTCATTTCTAAACTTTGAGGCCCAAACTTCCATTTTAATATTTAATCCAATTTTTTAAGCACCTATAATTAAAAACAATTAAACCAACATCAAATATTCTCAAAAATCAATGATTAAGAGTAATTACAATTATTTTGACAATTTTTCCTTTTTAGTTTTAATTTAATATATTTACTCTTAATCTCAATTTATCACAAAAAAGGCATTTTAAGTTTAATAATTATAACAAAATCCCCAAATAAAATATGAAAAAGTAGAATAAAAATAGGGATTTGTCACTTACATATAGGTGGTATAGAGCTGCCATCAAGGTGTGGCGGGACCTAAGGCCATTTGAAGCCAACAAAGCTTTAGAAAAAGAGTGAAATGCATAATTAGTTATATAACTTGTATATTATTTTTCTGTGATTATTCTTGAGGTCCTCCATCATGACGATTCTATAAGTTCTCTTCTTGTCTTTCTAAGGCCGGCGGGTCGGAAGTTTCAAAGAAAGCAGTGAGGCGTCTTTTACGTACCAGTTCAAATAGTTCAAATTAAGAAATCAATGTGGCATATTGTACAGTATTTTCAAATGTAAAATTTAATTATTTGCTTTTGATAAAATATTCCCCAGGTTGTGCTCAGCTTACACGATTAAACCCCATCATATCCATGGCCATTCAAGTAGCAGCAACGTCATCCTTTGGCTTTAGTAGCAAAAGCAAGTACGAATACGATGTATTCCTGAGTTTCAGAGGCGAAGACACTCGGAAATCCTTCACAGTACTTCTGTATGATGCTTTGCGCAAGAAGGGAATCAACGCCTTTATTGATGACAAGCAGCTCGGTAAAGGGGAACGAATCGCACCTGCGCTTCTTAAGGCCATCGAGAGATCGAGGATTTCAATTATTGTGTTCTCTGAGAACTACGCTACTTCAACTTGGTGCCTTGATGAACTGGCTCACATCATTAAATGCAAGGAGGAGAAGAAGCAGCTGGTTATGCCCATCTTTTATAAGGTGGATCCATTGGATGTTCAATATCAGAGAAATTCCTTTCAGGAAGCCATGGCTGTTCATGAAGATAGGTTCAGAGATGATTTACAGAAAGTGCGCAAATGGAGTTCTGCTTTGTTTGAAGCTGCTAGCTTATCATCAGCATGGCTTTTCCTAGACGGGTAGGTTTTCTTATAGACCATTTTCTGAAAGCCTTCTAGTGATGAAATTTTCAAATAATTACTAGTTTTTTTAAAACATATTTTTATTTAAAAAACATAACTAAAATCACTACATCAATTCGACTATCCTGCTCTGAGCACCGAAGTTGGTTCTGGCCTTGATAATTTAGATATATTTTTATAGTTTTTAAAACGTACGTCTTCGAGAAGATTTTATATTTAATATATATTTTTTTTCATTTTCAATTTAATTGTTTATAGGCTAAAGTATACTTTTAGTCCTTTAAATTTACATGAGGTATACTTTTGATCCCTTAACTTTATAAAGTATACTTTTAATCCTATAATTCTAACACCGTTAATTTTGCTAACGGAAAATGCAAACTCAAGTGAAAATGGTGTAAACTTAAGTGATAACTGTGTAATTAAATGCTATTAAGCTTAAATTTAAAATATGGGTAATTAGAATAATATATATAATTTGTGTAATTAAATGCTATTAGTCATCACTTGAGTTATTGCATCAACGTTTAACGGTGTTAGAATTTTAGGATCAAAATGATACTTTATAAAGTTAAGGGACCAAAAGTATACCTTATGTAAAACTTAAAAGACAAAAAGTATACCTTAGCCATGTTTATATTGTTTACTAGTTTGACTTTTGTTTTTGCATGATTATTTTTGGATTTGATTAAATGATAAAACTTAGGAAATCCCATATAAAAAGGTTGAATTACCTAAATTCTAATTTGGATCATTGAACTTAACGAATTATATTAGGTTATGCGTTATAATTAAGGATTTAAAATTGGGTTAAATTACCTCCATATCCCTTAGTTATTAAAACGACAAAATTGAAAATATAATCCTATTTTTTTCCCTATCAATTATTTCCTTAGGAAGTACACAAAGCACAGTTTGTTCTCTGACTTCTTTTCATACATTAATTATGCACAATATTCTTTGTTTTTATAATAGGTCAATATTTGGTTTTATAAAATAATGTATTAGAATAAATTGGAATCTATTGTGATGGTATCCATGTTGAGATCTATTACCTTCTTTCGATATTTATATTTTTATTCAAAATTTTATTACCCAAGTTTAAATTTTGAATCATGTATAATATATATAGATGATGATTTTTATGAAGTTTATTTTTGTTTGATATTTTATTATTTTGCATGTACGTGTTTTTTTATCCGGATTATTTTATGGTTTACTTAAACCGGATCATTTATAGGTTTGAAAGTTGAAATAAATAAAAAATTAGCATAGAGAAAGGATGAAAGGTCGAGAGAGCCTATCTTTGAAGAATCAAAACAAGATTTTATTGAAAAGTATGTGATAAACGACAAAAACAAACGTACAAAAGAAGACATTTAGCATGAATCATCACATGGAACTAAAGCCAGAATTTGTGCTCCTGTAGAGATGAAGTCAAGTTTATTGAAAGGATTGTGAAAGATGCAAATGCTAAGCTGCCTCCTAAACGCTTCCATATCACTGATCATATGGTTGGACTTGAGCCTCGCGTAGAGGAGGTAATGTCAGTTTTGAATAAATCTGATGATCGTGTTTGTATGTTGGGGATCCATGGAACTGGTGGAATTGGCAAAACAACCCTTGCAAAAGCTATTTATAATTCAATCTTTTACCCATTTGAAGGTGCATGTTTTTTGTTTGATGTCAAAGAAAAATCAAAGAAATACAAGGGCATTGTTCGTCTACAACAGATACTTCTATCAGAGATTCTTGGAGGGAAGAGGGTGAAGTTTGGTAGTGCTGCTGAAGGAATAACAAAAATAAAACATAGACTCTCACAAAAAAGGGTTTTGTTGGTTCTTGATGATGTTGATGAGGTTGAACAATTAGAACAGCTTGCAGGGCCCTATCAAAATGAAAAGTTTTCAGAGGAATGTGATTATTGGTTTGGTGAGGGAAGCAAGGTCATTATAACAACAAGAAATAAGCAATTGCTAATTTCATGTAATGTTAGAAAAACATATGAAATGAAGAAGCTAAACCAGCTTTACTCTCTTGAACTCTTTTGTTGGCATGCTTTTCGTAAGAGCCAACCTCCAAAAGGCTATAAAAATATGTCGATTCATGTTATAAGGCATGTACAAGGCCTTCCTTTGGCTTTAGAATTAATCGGCTCCAATTTGGCTGCACATAAAAGTATTGAGGAATGGAGATCTATATTGAAGCAATATGATGAGATCCCAGAAAGAACACTTTATCATGTCCTAAAGATAAGCTATGATTTCTTACAAGACGGTGCTAAGAGTATTTTCTTAGATATTGCTTGTTTCTTTAAAGAGGAGAAATTTGAATTGATTGAAGCAATATTAAAAGCTTGTGATTGTGGGGCAAGGTTCTATATTGAAGTTCTTGTTGAAAAATCTCTGATAACTATTGATGATAATGGTTTTTTGTACATGCATGATATGATACAACAAATGGGTAGAGAGATAGTTAGGCAAGAAGCACCATCGGATCCTAGCAAATGCAGTAGATTATGGTATTATAATGATGTTCTCAAAGTACTACATGAAAATTTAGTAAGATTCTAAATCTTATTTTCTCTTTCTTATTCATGTACTATTCACAATAAATTAATCGTCTGATTTGGCCATATCTAACATTGATACATCTTTGGGCTTGAATTACAGGGAGGCAACAATATTGAAGGAATAATACTTGATCCACCTCAACAAGAAGTGGTGAACTGTAATGGTTTAGTTTTTGAGAAAATGAATAATCTTAGAATTATCATTGTTCGCAATACCCAATTTTTAACATGCCCTGAATATCTTCCCAATAGTTTAATATTACTTGATTGGCAAGGGTATCCTTCTATGAATTTACCACCCAAATTTTCTCCTCCAAAACTAGTTTGCCTCAAGATATACGGAAGTCCTTTCAGCTTGGATAAACCATTTGAGGTACATCTTTTTCACTCTTTATTCTTCACTCAAATTTCTTTAGCTGTAATTTGGTTCTATCTTAAAAACACGATTATTCGTCAAAGCCTTGTTCCCTACGATTATTGAATCAGCTCACTCATTTACAACCTAATCAATAAGATCCTCACCTCTAAAAGTTACTCAATTTATAATCCTACTCTCATCCAAGTTATATTTATTTTTCTTTTCGAAAGATATTGACCTCCTTTCACTTTCACTTACATATTTTATAAAGGGTTAAGTAACAAATCTACCCCGAAAATATAGGTCCAGAGCAATGATACCTTGAAAGTTTTTTTTTCTCAATATTTCCCGTAAGTTTTAAAAAGTAGTAATGTGGCCCTATTCTCGTTAAGAAACTAACGTTGACTGTTACATAATTGACGTTGATCATTAACTTTTGATTGAAATGGGCAAAATTCCTATGTTTTGAAACTTCCGGGCAATATTGAGACAAGAAAAACTTTCTGGGCAACATTGCTCCTCAGTAAAAACTTTTGAGGTAAATTTGCTACTTAACCCTTCTATAAAATATAAAGGAAGAACTTTCATTCAAACATTTTTTGTGTTATTACCAAAAAAACATTTTTAATGTTATGCCATGGTAATCAAATTTAATTCCATTTTATTTTATATCATTAGATTCTATTTCATTCCAACTCTTTTATTTGATCCAAAAAGATAGAATATCTCTAACTAGTTACCGTTAATTAAGCAATCTTATTTTTGTTTTGCAGAAGTTTGAATATTTGACATATTTGGATTTCTCAGACTGTGAATTCATAACTGAAGTACCTGACATGTCTCAATTTGAAAATCTAAAAACATTGACCTTTCGTGGATGTCACAATCTAATCAAAGTTCATGATTCAGTGGGATCTCTATGTAAGCTTATTGAATTAGATGTTAGTAAATGCATCAAACTTATAAGCTTTCCACATGAAATCAATATGCCATCTCTTCAAGAGCTTAATCTGAATAATTGCGAGAGTCTTGGCTACTTCCCACATATCATGGGAAACATGGATCCACTTAAGTATGTTTATGCAGAAGGCAGTGCTATTAATGAGCTCCCATCTTGTAACATCCCATTTTCTAAAGCGAAATTTTTTTTTTTCAATCAGAGTTGAGCATTGGAGCGTAAGAGTAACTGACTTTCATTCAAACAATAACCAGAGTGTAACATAGTGTTGATACTACAGAGTTCCTACTGTTCGAATATAAAATACGGAAGACGATAAAGATATCTTCGCCGAAAGCCGACTCCTGCCGCTTGCCTCGATCTCTCGATCCGTGGTCCTCCCGACCTCGAAGCTATAGCCGAGATTCAATTCAACGCATTGAATCTCGTGTAACGTTAACCTTATGCTCAAATAAAACAGATACGGATGACAGATATTCAAAACATAACAAAGAAGATATCACTTATGCATATAGCAGATGCATGATTGCATGATTGTGACACGCATGTAACATAAGCGTTAAAGCGTATGTATAAGTCCTACACAATTATAGCTCGCACAAAAACCAAAGTGCCACGATGATCGGTCGTGTCCTCGCGCTAGGAAAACTCTAACGGTATTAATATCTCTATAACCCGTGTGAAATCGTATGTATAATCGGTAACCCCGAACAGAGTCTCTAACCGCGAATGTATCTCGGTGACCCTAACAAAATCTCTATCCGTGAATGTACCTATCACATATATGTATATGAGCAGCACTAGATTAGTGTTACAAGACGCGAACGTACCTTCGTTGATGTACGTAGATGTTTCGTGGAAAGCATTTTCTCGACGGAAAACGGTTTGTCCGACAAGCGGCACGTTGGACAACAGAATCTGCAGCAAACTAGGATTTCGACGTCCTATAAGAGTAATACCACTTTCATTAGTGATTTGGCATTATAAGCGGCATTTTAGGTAAAAATTACCATTTTGCCCCTATGCCCCTAATGGCGGAATTTCGCCAAAGACTTGTTACTCTTACAAATTTTCTTCCGAAATTTCGCCGTAACTTCGACGCCATCTTGATTTTCAAAAATAAAGACTAAAATAGCCCTCCCATATGATATCCAATCATACTTGAAAAATTAAAGGCTATCCTAGCATTACTACCCTTACTATCGAAAGAACTACGAAAGCTTAAAGCTCTGCAGAAAAACTTACCCGGAGCTTCGCTGCGAATTTCCCTGACTCCTCCCCCGAGCTTCTCTCTCTAACTTCTCTCTAGGATCTCAACTTTGGTGTGAAAATGAAGAGGAAGGGGGTATTTATAGAAAGGGAGGTAGGATTTCGGCCGTCGGATCAACTTTGTGAGAAGCGATCTGGGCCGTCCAAAGCAACTTTTCAAAAAAACTCTTTCTTCCCCCTTTTGTGTTCACACTTGACCGAAATTCAAGGGGTTTGGCCAATGGGAGGAGGCCAAGTGTCTCCTTCCAGAAGCCTTCCGGTTGAATTTCTCCGATTGGTACCCGATTCGCGTGATTTCGGAGAAATCTCAAAATTCTGGATTTACAACTTTGAAGACCTTCTCTTCCTCATCAATAATATCTATTTAAACTTGAATTTTGACTTTAGACAGGGTTCCAACCTGCCCATTGAAGTTTCTCGAAAACGTGTCCGAACGCGTCCCGGTTTGTAACGCATTTCGAAATCACCAACTTCTTCGAAAAATTCACTGATTCCAAATATGTCAAAATAAATTCAAACTCATGCCTAGATGTTGAGTTATAATTTATTTTTCTTATATCCAAAAATATCCCTATATGCATTTTTCCCTATTTTGTTTTATTAGGAAATGCACAAACGACTTCAACTTAACTTATCAACTAAGTTTTCTATTTTTATTTCTTATTTATTTATTTATTTTTTTTTTCGTTTTTTTTTTATTTTATTTTCTGCACTTTCTTTTTTAATTAATTATTTAATTAATTATTTAATTAATTAAATAATTATTTTTACATAATCTCTTACAACATTTTCCTATTGGTTAATTCTTGCATTTAGGCTTAAAAATACCTAAACTCATCCTTTTTCCTTCAAATTTTCCAATTAATTAACCAATATATTTATGCTAATTTTTAGCCATTTATCACTAATTTTGGAGCTTTACATAATTATCTCCGAATTTTCTATACTTGTGCTTAAGTAATTTGCTAATAAATACTTAATCACTCAGTTATCACTACTTAGTAATTTTCTTAATTAGAATACCACATTACCCCTTAACCTTTGCTTTAACATGAGATTTTTCATGCATTACGCATTATTCTGCATTTTTCCATAATCGCAAGGGTATTATGGTCATTTCCTTACTTTTTGAGTATTCTTCTACAATTTCTCCAAGTTTGTAACTTAATAAATTACCTAAATTAGGGACAATATATTTCCCTATTTTAAATAGATTTTTACTTGCTTCTTTTATAGCTTTCACAGGTATTTATAACCCATAATGTGCTTAGGGACCTATTTGCAAATTCCCAACCTTCTAGGGACCTAATTGCAAATTTTCTAATTTCAAGAGAAATTACCCTAACAACAAGGTAAACTCAATACAAGGTGTTTGAGACCTCATATTCACCTATTTTCAAGAGAAGTTACCCTAAGTCAGATTTGAGGGTATTACATTTCTCCCAGTTAAACAAAATTTCGTCCTCGAAATTTGCACTCTACCCACAAATCTCCGTATTATCTAAACTCCGTCCTACTCGGACTTTGGACTATACGCGTCGGGTCTTTGCTTTATTTGTCAGCTGCTCCTCCTGGTGGTCGAGAATTCGCCTTGGTTTGACCATAAAGATCTTGTCACTTCGTACTTTGATATATAATGTTTCCCCGTGGTTCCCACACACCGCGGTTAACACTACAAATACCAAAATGGATACCAAAAATGTCCCCATGGTTCCCACACACCATGGTAACATAAGATACCTCCTACTTAATGACATGATCACGGTCGAATATAACTTAAGAAATATGGAAGAACGTTATGGAAGTCTAACTATGTTCGGGAATAAGGCTATCTAATAGCGACCCGGTTTGTTTTCAACGAATACTTGAATGATCTCTTTAAATGATCTCGCGAAATGCGAACCATACATTCGCCCTTGAGGTGTTATGTTGACATCGGCTTTGAAGGATATACGATCATCACAATCACGGAAGACTCTAACAATCCTTTGTGTCTTGCCTAAACTATGAAATGTGATTGATTATATCTGATCTAGAAAGTTTCTTCTCCGACTATTCCACTGAGCAACTTAAGTGTAGAGTAGCATGTATAATCGGTGACTTTAAACAGAGTCTCTATCCGTTATGTGTAATTGGTGACCCTCGCAGAATCACTATCCGAGTCGGTGACCCTAACGAGTCTCCTTCCGAGTCGGTGACCTTAAGCTGAGCCTCTATCCGCTATGTGCAATTGGTGACCCTCGCAGAATCACTATCCGAGTCGGTGACCCTAACGAGTCTCCTTCCGAGTCGGTGACCTTAAGCTGAGCCTCTATCCGCCTTGTGCAATTGGTGACCCTCGCAGAATCACTATCCGAGTCGGTGACCCAGACAGAGTCTCTATCCGAGTCGGTGACCCTAAGTGGAGCCTCTTTCCGCTATGTATGATTGGTGACCTCACAGAATCCCTATCCGAGTCGGTGACCCTAGACGAGTCTCTATCCGAGTCGGTGACCCTAAGCCGAGTCTCTATCCGCTTGCTACTTAGTCTCTACATTGCTCACTAGTTTTGGTTCGAACCTCGGTTGCTATTTCAGCTTTGATATGAAATTTGGTATGGTGATCTGGATATTGAACTTATGCGAGGCATCGGTCAACAGAGAATTAACTTGTGGTCGAGTTGTCTTTGAATAAAGATTTGGTTTCGCATTAGTTCTACCTCGATTATGAGAATAATATATTCTCTCTAAGTACCTGGTAATGCTCTTCCTTTACCGTTATAGCTTGTTGTGCGGCTTGTTCATAGTCGGCGCTTAGTATGTCCACCACTCCCGTTTTGATCTAGGACATGTTTCGGGAAGACAGTCTATAACTCGGTATGAGATTCGCAATCGAAATTTCTTGGTTAATGACCGAGAATTTTCGAGTTATCTTCATCGACGAATGGCCCGATAAATCTGGTTCTTCCGACCTTGACAGAGGTTGAGCTCTATTCGGAGTGCAATATTTATGAGTTCAGGCTCATAAATCGGTTCAGGTGGATACTCCGGTCCAAAATTTGGTATTCCGGTGCAGGAACGTACTCGATTTGGGATTGTAGATCGGTCCATCTCCGTCCATCTTCGTTGATTTGGTTTACTCGAAACGGGCATGGAAACACGTATCGGAAGTTCCTATACATGAGTCAAATACGCATGTTCTTATCTTAGTTTGTCTTGGAATTTCATCTAGCGTGACCCACTCTGCGTATGAGCCTTGGCTAGGATAGAATGACCGTCCAGCATAAATCGGCGGTTTATCGAGTTATCAAAGACCGATAACAGGATTTATCGTAGATCGACATCCAATTACCCGAATTCGCGTAATCGACTTCAAGATCTATGATCTCCGGGTAGTCGATTTGTCATCGGTAGGTGCCATTTTCAGGTTTATCGGTAGTATCCGGGTTTCGTATTCGTCATATCGTCTCCGGAACTACGGATCTACGAGCGTTACGACTGCTTATCTAAGTTTATCACTACAACATTACACTAAGGTCATATCAGTACTCAGTTTTCAAAATGTGCTCCAAGTTTAAAAGGCTTTTTGAACATAACTCTGTTAACCGAACAGAATGGCCAGGTAAGTGTCTACCATGGGGGCCTCACCGGGTTAGCGCAGATATTCAAAACATAACAGCAGCATATCACTTATGCATATAGCAGATGCATGATTGCATGATTGTGACACAGACAGAACATAAGCGTTAAAGCAGTATGTATAAGTCCTACACAATTATAGCCTGCACAAAAACCAGTGCCACGATGATCGGTCGTGTCCTCAGCGCTAGGAAAACTCTAACGGTATTAATATCTCTATAACCCGTGTGAAACTGTATGTATAATCGGTAACCCTGAACGAGTCTCTAACCGCGAATGTATCTCGGTGACCCCTAACAAAATCTCTATCCGTGAATGTACCTATCACATATATGTATATGAGCAGCACTAGATTAGTGTTACGAAGACGCGAACGTACCTTCGTTGATGTACGTAGATGTTTCAGTGGAAGCGTACTTTCGACGGAAAAGCGGTTTGTCCGACAACGGCACGTTGGACAACAGAATCGCAAAGCAAACTAGGATTTCGACGTCCTATAAGAGTAATACCACTTTCATTAGTGATTTGGCATTATAAGCGGCATTTTAGGTAAAATTACCATTTTGCCCCTATACCCCTAATTGGCGAATTTTCGTGACACTTCGTTACTCTTACAAATTTTCTTCCCGAAATTTCGCCAGAACTTCGACGCCATCTTGATTTTCAAAAATAAAGACTAAAATAGCCCTCCCATATGATATCCAATCATACTTGAAAAATTAAAGGCTATCCTAGCATTACTACCCTTACTCTTGAAAGAACTACTTAAAGCTTAAAGCTCGGTGCAGAAAAACTTACCCAGAGCTTCACTGCGAATTTCCCGGACTCCTCCCCCAGAGCTTCTCTCTCTAACTTCTCTCTAGGATCTCAACTTTGGTGTGAAAATGAAGAGGAAGGGGGGGGTATTTATAGAAAGGGAGGTAGGATTTCGGCCGTCGGATCAACTTTGTGAGAAGCGATCTGGGCCGTCCAAAGCAACTTTTCAAAAAAAATCTTTCTTCCCCCTTTGTGGTCATTTCCTTACTTTTTGAGTATTCTTCTACAATTTCTCCAAGTTTGTAACTTAATAAATTACCTAAATTAGGGACAATATATTTCCCTATTTTAAATAGATTTTTACTTGCTTCTTTTATAGCTTTCACAGGGTATTTATAACCCATAATGTGCTTAGGGACCTATTTGCAAATTCCCAACCTTCTAGGGACCTAATTGCAAATTTTCTAATTTCAAGAGAAATTACCCTAACAACAAGGTAAACTCAATACAAGGTGTTTGAGACCTCATATTCACCTATTTTCAAGAGAAGTTACCCTAAGTCAGATTTTAGGGTATTACACATCTTCTATTGGAAATCTTCCAAGGCTTGACAATTTAAGTTTAAGATACTGCAAAAATCTTAGGGAGCTTCCAAACAGCTTATTGAAATTGCATAATCTTGGAGTGCTTCTATTAGGAGGTCTAAAATCTCATGGAAGAAAATCATTGAAGAAATTAATGAAAGAGAGCCAACCACCAATTGTTAGCTGTATGAACATAGATCGCTTGGATCTCCATAATTGTGGTCTATTGGATGAAGATGTTGAACTAATTCTGAAATGTTTTCAGAATGTGAGAGATTTAAATCTATCAGGGAATGATTTTGTGTCCCTTCCAAATTGCATTAAGGAATGTGTCCATTTGTGGAAACTAGAAGTGAGTAAATGCAAGAGACTTAGAGATATACCAGAGCTGCCATCAAGTTTAGGGGACATAACGGCAGAGAATTGCACGTCATTAACTACTGAGTCTTCTGGCCATTTATGGGCTCAGGTTTCTCACATGCTTTTCTCCTATTTTTTATTCTAAAGTTTATTTTTAGAAAGTAAGAGCAGTAATTAGGTATTAGAAGGACCTGATATATTTTTATAAATGGAAAGTACTAGTATTCTGCAAGATTTCATATATGGAAAGCACCGATACACGAATTATGTCATTTTGGCAAATAAAATTTTAAAACATGGATTTTTCACAATTTTCTCACAGTAACTAAGATAGTTATTGGTAAATTTCATATGCCATGTTCATTTCTCAAGTTTCTCGTAAACAATCATATATTTATTTCTTGTCCAATGACCAATTTGTTATCCAGTCTTATTAGTAATTTCTGTTCTTAAATGAATTTTAATATCGTCATTCTCTTCTGTCTCCCTATTCATAAATTAATGAACAAGTCAATATATTTTTAGCTGAACTTTTCTGCTCACATGTCACTGATTAATTAGTCATTGTCACTGTTTTCCCTTACAAGATAATACATTCACTGTAAAATTAGGGTTTGGCATGTGAAATCTGAAATCTGATACCGCCTACTGTTTTTATAACTTAGGCCATAAATAGCAACCGCTTGGCAATCTGGATGCCGGCAACAACATACCCTGATTGGTTCGACCAATACTGTGAAGGAGGCACATTGTGTTTTCATGTTCGTGGCAAAAATTTCCCTCGTGTTGTCGTCGCATTTGAGACAGGGAAGGCCAACAGAAGTAAGAGAGAAAGCTTTCATGATTTTATGAGCATCAATGGTAGCACCAAAATGCCATGGATGCAAAGTGATTTTTCTATTGAAGCTGAAGGAGGCCGTGTTTTGGTTTCTCCTGGCAAACAAGGGCATGTGTTTGTTGGTGATGTACTAGGTGAATTTACAGAAGAAGAGTTGGAGGGACTTAATAATAAGTGTCTTGAATTGGATTGGAATGATGTGGAAATACAAGTTACATGTCGCACACAAGATATAGACATAGTTAACTGTGGGATTTATGTTGATAAGAAACAAACAAACATGGAGAATGTGCAGTTCAAGTCTCCTTTGATTTCAAGAACTTCATCGAAACGAAGAGCGATAGGTTCTCCTCCTGATGAACCACCCAAGAAGTTGCTGAGAAAGCTCAAGACTATTGATAAAGGAATTAGGATCAATAATACAAAGAGAAGAACAAGGTGGGCCTCTTCTTCCTACTAATTATCGTTTCATGACTTATAATTTTATTATTCTTAATTTAGTTTCCCATTCATGTGTTGTAGGAGAACTAAGTCACGCCGAAATTTTTATTCACGGAACAAGAAGATACTTTTTCCCATGGGCAAGCATCTTTGGAGATTTTTCTGTTGTTAGGTATCAAATATTACAATTGCTTGTTTACGAACTGTTTATCAATTCCAATGTGAATAGTTTGATCATTTTTATGGGCTAATGGGGGTAATTATAGTGAGTTGGTTATACACGTTGATGATGGAAATAATATGTTATATTTTATGATTCATTAATACTCTCTCTGCTTCTAATTATAGGAACACTTTTATAGTGAAATTTGCACTATAAAAGTGTTCCTATAATTAGGACAAGAGGTAGTAGAATTTATCATAGAATCTTGGTAGAATTTTTGAAATAGTTCATTTTATTATCATGCCATGGGAATCCACATGCCCATAACCTCCTGAAAATGTTCTTTAATTTCATTTTTAGTGATACTGTATTTCATATATAGGTACCAAACATATTATATATGTTTACTATTTATTCTATTGTAATGTCTTAAAACCTCCAAATTTTTCACATCGATTTAACTTTTTTCCTATTGGAGTTTATATATCACTAGTATTTATTTTTTTGATGCATATTAGTAGTATTTATTTAATATACATTTAATTAATATATTATAAATACAAAATAAAGATATAAAAATTTAATAAAAATAAAGCCAATTGACAGATTAGATCATATGTATTTTTTTTAGTTCGAAATCATTTTTTATCCTCCAGTTTAATTTCAGTGATATACATACATGTATGTATATTGATGGTAAGATACACTATTTGTAGATATGAAAAGCGTGCCTCATTTTAGATAGTGTTAAAATTCTGGAAGACATCGTAATGGGCTTGGCTTTTACTTGGCATTGACGTAACTATGAGATATGTGGACGAATGCGATGCCTTTTGAGTGGTAAATGAAATGCAAAAGGGAATAATATATTATTAAATATCTTTTCACTCTTTGCTAGCCGTAGAGATCTGTTTCTCCTTTTCCATTGCCGTGTCTTCTCACTTATAGCTACAAGTACTCTGCATCATTCGTCAATATGTCGAAATGTGAATCAATTCAAGCTGACATGAAATGTATAGCTAATGAACTGGAAGAGTGGCCTTGTTACTTGGTAAATTAAAATTGCTAAAATGAAATGAAATGTAGTGAAATACCTATTCAAAAATTCGGAATGAGCTAAAAGAGTGACCTTGGTAAACTAAAATTGGTAATAACTAATGAAAAGTAGTTAACTTATAGGGTTAAGGTGCAAAAATGCAGATGTGCTTTGTTCTAAGGAGCGCTCAACACCAAGTGTTTTTTTTAGATGCAAAAGTGCACATATGGTTACAAATTAGGTGCAAAAATATATCGTTTGACCGTTAAGTTTGACTTTGACTTTTTTTTACTGACTGAACCATGATATGGCTTTCAAAGGTGCAAAAATACACATGTATGTGGTTTGACAAAACGAGTGACCAACACCAAGTTTTTTTTTTTAATTTAATAATTTTATTTCAATTAAAGGAAAATTATTATTTATAATTCATGGAAGGCTAAATATTTTATTTCCATAATTTATTTTATTTTTTTAAATCCTTATTAAATTTGCTGATTAATAATTAATAAATGAGCATTCATGCATTTGAAATTTCATATTATAAATACTATATTTAATTAAAAATAATTTTAATTGTTTGATCTAACTAAACTCTATAGATTGTTTCAAAGTAAATGAATTATTTTTTTAACTATTTATTTTTGAAAAAATTAAAATGATTTTAAGTAAATATATTATTTATAATATCAAATTTCAAATGCATAAATACTCATTTATCAATTATTAATTAGAAAATTTAATAAGGATTTTAAAAAATAAAATAAAATAAATTATGGAAATAAATTTTTTACCGTTTTTACCCAATGAATAAATCCCCCTTCTCAAGTTGATAAAATCTAATGCAATTGATTGAATACCTACTTAAAAATTGGGAATGAGGTGGAGTCAGAGTTAAGGAGGCAACTTATAAACGTTTTTGTATTATAATGTTAACAACGTTTTGTAGCTCAGTGGTCGCTTATAATTTTGGGATGCAATAGTTGTGGGTTCACATTCCACATTCACCACTTGCCCTACAATATTCTATAGTTGCCGGCAGCTAGCTCACCGGAGTCCAGCATCGGCCAACCACCGGTCACCAGTAAAGTTTCTGGCAGGGGGGGTTGGGATATTTGTTGTTTTTAAAATAAGGGCATTATGTCTTTTCCTTTAAATTTTGTCTTTTTTCTTGATTTTTAAAATGCCACTTTGGGATTTCATATGATGACTTTCCATTTTTAATAGATTTGATTTTTTAAAAAAACATATTTGGAAAGTCATCAACGCTAAATTAAAGAGATTTTCTTGAGATTTTAAGAGATGTTAATTTGGATGCATCATTTATAGGATTTCAACTTATAATAGAGATTTTTAAACTTAGGAAAGAAGCAATAATAAATAATAATGGGAAGTTTTATCAAATAAAATTCAGATTTATTATCATTATCATTATTATTTCCTTTTCTTTTCATTGATAGGAACAACACTATTTTGGAAGTTTGGGAGGAGGCAATATATGCCTATATATATGCGAGGGAGAGAAGACTGTGTGTGTTCTATTTTTTGTTTGGTGATGGCAACACAAGAGCTCATAATTTTAATATACTACAAAAAGCAAAAATGACGTCCCAAAAAAAGTCCATTTTTCAAAAAGGGAAGTAAAAAAATAAAAACGGTAACATTTTTGTAATTCTATGGAGGAATTTTGAAATATTGGTCGTTTCTTTAACAAAAACAGACACCAAAAGTATATTTTCAGTGTCCTAATTAGAAAAGGGACGCCAAAAGTAGGGGATTTTGGTGTCCCAATTTTAAAAGGGACGCCAAAAGTCTATTTTTTGTGTCTCAATTCAGGAAAACGACACTCACTGCATCTATGCGCCTACTCACTGACTCTTTGCTTTTGACACAAAGGCTCCTTCCTTTCTTCCACCTTTCCTCTCATTGCATATGCCTACTCACTAACTCTCTGCACTCTCTCGAGTTTCACACAATGGCAATCGTTGTCTTCCTCTTGTTCCTTCAACTTAATTCCAACTGTACTTGACGATGCACCTTCCCCTCCGTTATGGGAGACTTTGTTGCCGCCAAAAGTGGCCGATCTACGCCAGCCAATTATCTCCAACGATTTCTATTTGTGTGTATTCTATATCTGTTCATTAGGTGTCTCGCCGATCTGTGCATGCAAGCACTCTGAGTTTGCTTGGCTTGAAATCTCAATCTCATTTTCGATTTGCTACTTTGTTATGCTCGGCCGATCTGTTCTTTGGTGGGAACTTTGTTAGTTCTCTATTGGTTTTGATGATAACGGACAATTGTAAACACAGATAAAGTTTGTCTTTGTAAGTTGAAAAACTTATTGTCAAAAGCAAACTCGAGTTTCACTTTGGAAACTCGAGTTTGGACTTGACAGAGCGAAGCTCAAATTTTTATAAAGAAAGGAAAATTCAAGTTAAGATTTGAAAACTCGAGTTTTGACCATACAGAGAGCTTCTGAGTTTTTCCACAGACAAAGCAAACTTGAGTTAAAATTAACAAACTCGAGTTTTTGACAAGACAGAGAGCAACCAAGTTTTTCGAAGATACCAAAACTTCAGTTTCCATTTGGAAACTCGAGTTTAGGTTATACAGAGAGTTCTCTAAGTTTCCAACGTTTTATGAAAACTCGAGTTTGCACCATAAGAGAACAATGCTCGTCTTTAACCTTGTGAAAACTCCCTTCTTCAATTCGACAAAATCTTTCAATGTTTTCTCACAAACGAGAAAACTCGAGTTTTGTTTTGGAAACTCGAGTTTCGAGCTTACAGAAAAGTTTCCAGTTTTCAAAGAATGTGAAAACTCGAGTTAAAATATGGAAACTTGAGTTTTGGCCAGGTAGAGAGCTCTGCTAAATTTGAACTTTTGAAAACTCCAGTTTTGATTTGAAAAATCCAGTTTTGAGATTTTGGACTAAAACATGATTTCTCATCAAAAGTCCAAAACTCGAGTTAGTCACTTAATGACTCGAGTTTTGCACTGTTCACAAAACATGTCCAAATGCAAAATCGCGATGTTTTTCTCTGGAATGAGAAAACTCGAGTTAATATTTAAAACTCGATTTTTGGATTTTTACTGAAAGTTCACTGAAGCATGAAAACTCGAGTTTGGAAGAACTGACTCGAGTTTGCATCACAAAATTTGAATTTCGAACTGAACGAATTTGCGAAATGTTTGTGTTTGATCTCAATACTCTATATCATCAATCATTACTATTCCTAACTATGTTTAATCAGTTTGTTAGTGAGTTTGGATGATTTAGACAGATTAAATGGAGAATCGGCAAAAAGTAAAAGTCAGAACATTAAATGCAAAGTGCAGAAAGCTTGAATACTTCTGGACAATCTTTCTCCACACGTTTTGCAGGAATTAATGTTTCCTTTCCTCATCCAGCATCTGCTCTTCCAACGGATTAATTGTCAGGAAGTCAAGCTGGATTAACCAAAGAGTAGAAAGAGAAGAAGACCAAAACCTTCACTAATCATCCTCTAATGTCTCCAATGGTTAAATGAGGATTTACAACGATCGTTTAATGATCTCTAGCTATAAATAGAGATGCATTCAATACTTCTCAAAAATCAATCTGTGCAAGAACGAAAATCATTAAAGTTTCAACTACTCTTTGAGTTTTCTTGTGTAAAGTATCTTTTGATACACTCATTCTTCAGTGTTTATCATATCTACTCTTAGAGAGAGTTTCTTGATTGTAAATCATTTATTGTAAAATATCTCAAGTCAAGGGGACTTGGAGATTAGATTATTGATTACAACTTGTAAGGGGAGTAAGTTCTAGAGAGAGAATTACTCTTGAGTGCAGAGTGTGTAATCAATCTTGATAGTGAGAAATCCCAGAGAGTCTGGGGACTGGATGTAGGTCAGATTGTTGGACCGAACCAGTATAAATCCTTGTGTCTTGCTTCTCTTCTCTATACTCTGTTTTTACTTCTATTTTGTATCCAAAAATAGAGCATCCGAAAAGAATTTGAGAATCCCCAATTCACCCCCCCTCTTGGTGATTCAAGCTCCACTTTCAAACTTTTTTACTTGAACCCTAATCGCTACTACTGTTGCTGCTATGTCTCTCTTGATTTGCACGGAGCCACTCTATCTCCCCTTTTTATCACATATGACAATCATAATTCACAAATCCCACTCCTCCTATGTCTCCCGCTGGCTCACCCTACCCAAGTAGGCTCTGTGATTGAACCTATCTACCCAAAATTGTCATAAAATTGTTATTACTAGGCTCTATATAGAAGCACCAAGCATTAGCAAGACGCCATCGTTGGCTCCCAGTTCTCCACCTCCCAAGAGTGGTGCTATTTTGAACCAATGTGCACTGTTTGGATCTGTAGCCGTTGTTGCTCTGGCTGCTGGTTTTATTCTTCAGATCTGATCGATAGTTAGCTCTTCCTATGGGTATGCAAAAGGAGCACTGTAGTCGGCATCTACTTTCATTGCCTCGACGACGACGACATTGTTAAACCTAGCTATCACCCAAGAGGGGGGTGAATTGGGTGTCTGATAAAACTTTAGAAAACTTTGAAAATCTTTTCGCAACTTACTGAAAACAGTTTGTATGACAGAAGTAATTTATAAAGCGATATTCAGTCATTCAAACATATATGCTGGGAATATAAGAGATAAGGGAAGAGAATATGCAAACTATGATTTATACTGGTTCGGCCCAATCCTTGACCTATGTCCAGTCCCCAAGCTCCACTTGAGATTTTCAATCCACTATCCTCTTGTTTAGTCCGAGCACAAGAGAATCCTTTACAATCCCACAAGTTCACCCAGGCACTTGTGAAGCCAAATCTCTCATTGAGATACTCCCCCTTACACACTGTAAGGATACAATCGATTTCCCACTCAAGATCACCCAATCTTGAGTAACTCTCAGATAAAATGATTACAATGAATCTTCTCTCTCTCAGAAGTAAATGAATAAACACTGAAGTACATAATCGATCATCTCACTCTCTACTATAAAGTATATAAACATTGAGAAACAGAGTGTATGATTTATTGAACTATCGACGGTGAAGTAGTAAAATCATTTCATTGGGTTCGTCGATTCATTCATCAATCGTCACTTCTTTCGGTTTAAAGACTTTTCTATTTATAGGTAATGAAGATTATTTAATTGTTGTGAGCATTCGTCTGTTGAGTAATTCTTCCCGTTGGAATATGACCGTTGGAAGAAATAAATATAGTCGTTGAAGCTTATGACATAATCATCTGCTTTTTGTAAATTGATGTTAATCCTTCATTTGATCATTTGAAACTTTCTAACAAACATGATTAATAGCATTGAGAAGTATAGCAAGAAGAAATCAATTGATATCAGTCATTTCTGAGATCTCGGACGATGCTGCTACTGAGCTTTGTGTCTGACTCGAGTTGCATTTCCTTGGCTCGAGTCAACTAGTCTTCTCCAAAGACCTTTGCTCTCTGACATGCAATTGGCTCGAGTTAACAAAAAGGCTGGCTCGAGTTTTGCATTAGACTCGAGGTTGCATTTTGTTGGCTCAACTCAGTTCATCAGTTTTGTTCTTTATCAGCAACATTAGTCAGTTCATATATATATATATATATATATATATATATATATATATATATATATATATATATATATATATATATATATATATATATATATATATATATATATGGCACGTATTCATTTGTGATATGTCAAGCAACATTAGTCTTGTTATGGATTCGTATATTGGGCCCAAATATGATGTGGCCCAGTAAAGTCATTTTATGGCAGAATCCCTCCTTAAGCAGGTAAAATGCTAATCACCCCATAATGTCAGCACTAATCACAGATAGTACAGGTAGTGGAGTAGGCATTTGCTGAACGTGGAGTAAGCCTGTCGCTTGAGGGGTGGGCGTAGAGCCAGCAGAATGAAACCCTAGGTAATCTCTATAAATAGGAGATTACCCATCGGGTGCACACACACTATTCATATCCTTTTAGTATTCTGTTCCACTGTGCACACACCCCACCCCTTTTGGCTAATCGTCATCCTCGTGTAGCACAGTGATCATCTGATATTCTTTGGTGTCTTCCTCATAGACATTACTGAATATTCACCTTCTCTTCGGTGTTAATTCATACATATACCGGAGAGCCTTACAGATCCTATACTAATCAAACGCTAACCCATCGTGGTTAGACATTTGTGTTCTTAGAACATAACATTGGTGCCGACCGTGGGGATCCATAAAATTCGATTCCCAAACTGTAAAAAGACCACAAACAACCACTGACAATGGTCGCAAGTACTAGAAGTCCCAGCCAGGCAACTCGGCAAGATCAGTTGCCAGAAGAACAGCCACAACAACAACGTCAGGATCAGACAGTTCAGTTTACTGATTCGGTTGCTCCAAATCATAACCGCGCTATCATGGGGATTGAAGATGAAACGACGGATACTGGAACTTCTCCAGCTCCTAACTGGGCTATCCAGCCAGCAGTCCAACAACAAGCCCCGCCTCCAGAATTTCAAATTGAGAACCCTGATATATGTTTGTTACATAATGCGATGGGGTCGTTGTTGCAGCGAATGGAGAATATGGAGACCCGCCAGAGACTCCAAAGGCAAGACGATATCCGGTCTATGCAAGAGGATACGAATCGTCGTAATGCCCTCTAAAGGCAGGAGGAAAGACAGAGAATACAGCAGCTGCTGCTGGAAGAACATGTTGAACAGGTGGAAAACCCGGATCGTAGTGCAAGTCAAGAAGCTGTGAATCCTAATCGGGCTTTTTTCCTCGTCAAAGACATGGATTGGGATGCTGCGGGCCCAAGCCGAGCCAACACATCAGCATCTGTTCAAGTGAGTGCTGGAATGCCACAGGAAAATCATACAGGAGGAAACCCGGCTGGCCATGACCGAGTTTAGAACACTGGAGAAGATGCTCGAAGGATAAAATTGCTGGAAGTGAAGGTGGAATATCACCTAGAGGGGGGGTGAATAGGCATTTTAATCCCTCACAAATTCCCAAAAAGTCCTTTTTAGTCCCTAAAAAGGACCAAAAATGACATTTTTTTTACTCAGGGACCAAAATGGGTAGCGCGTGTTTTTTCAAGGACCAAAATGGGTATTTACTCAATTTATTTTAGCATATTGAAAAAATATTTCAAGGTTATGACTAACATTGAAAAAAATATTTTAGGGTACTTAGAAAATACTTAGGATACTGACTGGAGCTGAAAAAATATTGATGATAGCAGAGGAGAGAGAAAAATTTGGAAAAAAATAGTTTTTTCCAAAACCCAAGTTTTGACCCAAAACCAAGGTTTTGATGTAGAATAGCTTCTAGTAAGTATTGTACATCCTGGGGCTTTCTAAATATCAGTGCATTTTTGTGGGCATCAATTAAAAACACGTGTAAATTTCTCTAGACTAAATTTTAATCGATTAATGTTTTCAAAATTTGACTTTTAGACTAAAGGTTAAATTGTAAAAATACACATAAGATTGTTTTAAAAGTCTCACCAAAGGGAGGGGGTTCAATCCTGGAGTTAGTCAAGACGTTGGAGGAGGCATCCTAACTCCTAAGTGTCTAGGTAAACGCCTGAGGGTAATAGACGGCTCGCCCTGCCCAACATCGGTATGACCTAGGAGGAAGGGAGATTTCGCCTTGCCCTTGGATCGTGGGTGAACCCAACCCCTTTCCTAAAATTTTTTATACCAAAAAAAAAAAGTGTGCCCAACATCAAATGTTTTTTTGAGGAGCAAAAATAACTATAAACTTTCAAAATAAGTGCAAAAAAACAAATTAACTGTTAGTTGACTGGTTTTTTGAATTTTCTAGGGGTTAAGATGCAAAATACACATGATATTTTTGTATAAGTGCGCCCCACACAAATTTTTCTTAAAGGCAAAAAGCAACTAAGAACTTCTAAAAATAGACATAAAAATACATATTGGCCATTAATTGACTATTTGTTTGAATTTTTTTAGTGAAAGTGGTGACATGAAGGATGAAGTGGATGATTAAGAAACACTTGGAGAGAAATACTAACATACTTTTGGAGTACCACGTCATTTAAACTCTATTCAATTAAACGTAATAACTCAGATTATTTTAATCTTAGTTGGTTGATGAAAAAAATTCAAATTTTATCTTGTTTTCAAGAAAAATATCAGTTGATCATTTTATTTTATTTTATTTTTAAAAAAATTAAGATACTTTTTCTTAAAAACAAGATAAAATATAAATTTTTTCAGATGAGTCATACACTAAGTAGGATCAAAATAATATGAGTTGTTATGTTTTCATAGGACAAAGTATGAGTGACATGGTACTCCTGGAGTATATAAATATTTCTCCAACTAAAAATAATAATTTGTTGACTAGGCAAGAAAATTAATTTCCCCTAACCCTTTATCTCCACATCATCACTTCTTTTGGAAGAAAGAGGGAGAGAAGATAAAGGGGTTAGGTGGAGATAAATGATTAAATAAAAATTAATTTCCCAGCTAGTAAATTATTATTCTAAGTTATTTCTTAATCATCCACGTCATCCTCCATGTTACCATTTTTAGTCAAAAAAATCAAATGAATGGTTAACTAACGGTCAATGTGTAATTTTCACCTATTTCAGAAGCTTAAGTTACTTTTATCCCTTGAAAAAAGTATTTGTATCGAGGTATCTCACGTGTATTTTTGCATCTTAAATCCTTAAAAAAATCAAACAAACGGTCCATGTGGATTTTTGCACATATTTTGAAAGTTCATAGTTACTTTTGCCCCTTAAAAAAACATTTGGTGCTAAGCGTGTTTTTAAGAAAATGCTCCTAAATTCCAAGTATTGAATGTTCTTGTTAAAATTTGAAATATGAAAGGAAAGGCCAGATAAGAACACTACCTTTTTGGGTTCAAGAGACTACAAAAATAAATGGGTTTGTACAATATAGAATAATTATTTTCTCAAATTCTCACCAACATCATTTTAACAAATTGTTTGCAAGTGTTTGGTTGGAATGCAATGGTTGCTTACCAACAAGATTTCTTTGATGCTGAGGTGGATTTAAATCTATTCATGTACTGATATGAAAGAAAATGCCAAATAAGTTTGTAAGGACAAAAAGATTAATCAAGAATCATAATTAATGTGACTCTAGTTATGTTTATGTAATGTACACATTTCAGTTATGAAATTGTTTTTAATATTTATGTGGTTGTGGTTTGAATATTTTGTTGCAAAGATAGTATTTTTCCGTGAAAGTTCATGCTAGTTAATTCAAAAAATTTATTCTAATTCCTTTTATTTCTACCAGTTTGTAAGACGATAAAAAATATTACAGAAAAAAAACTTACATAATCATTATTAGACCTCTATCATGCATTAATGGAGGAAGGGCCTTAAATAAATTATGTTCAAGTACAAACACGCACTTATTGATTTAGAGAAACAAATACTAATAACTTGAGATTATAAGTGGAATCGAAATCATAAGTTCAAATTTATCAAGAAACTTTACTGTCACTAGGCCATAAGGCTATTGATAGATAAAAATATTAAATGAAGTAAATAGAAAGTTTTCATAATGTCTAAAAGAATGAGATAGTCTCCTAGTGAGGAAAAATAAAAAGTGATGATTTTTTTTTTTTTTTTGTGACAAATGATTTTGATTTCACATACTCATATAGCCGGTATTATAGTGACTCAATAGACAGTCTCAAATATTGTCTTATAATTAAGACCAGAGGGAGTATTACATTTCGAAAATAATAAGCTTTTTATAGTAATACAAGGTAGAATCGTCAAAATTGTTTGAATAAGTTATACTTTAACCCTCCACGAGTCACAGTGAACATGTTTGCACCCTAGACAAATCACACTAGTATGTGGAGATAGCTATTTAGGATTAATTCATTTTATGAGGATAAACTTAAATTAATATTTAGTAAAAGAATAAAAATTCATTAAGTACACTTTATTTTTCTTTTATCAGTTTCATATTTATACATAGTTTTTAATATTTAAATGATTAACATATCTAATGAGGTCCTATATTAAATTGTTGAAAAATCCGTATTACAAAATGTATTACTCATGTCATAATCACAGGTGTCTTACATTTGTTTAATGACCCAACTGCAACATATATATAGTAGTACAACTTTTCTTTAACTCTGTAATTTATCTTCAACTATGTACAAAAACAAAGACATTTGCATATAACTAAACTGTTTATGGGTTAAATGTCCCCACTTTTACTGCAATAATATTTTTTCTGCCGCACACATAAAAGTGAATGGATCCCACTAATATTTTTTTCTCTCTTCTCTTTACAATAAAACCCACTCACTCTAATATGAGTATGACAAAAAAAGAAAATTTATACATGCAAACTTGAGTCCTTAAACTTCTATGGGCAATAAATTTTGCAGTGAGAAATTTCTCAACAATTTTCCCTAGATTGTGTGAGCGTGTGTTTTAAATATATTTTAGAAAAGTTGATTTTCCATAATATCCATGCAACCACAAGATGATTTTCTAGATACACATTAAATAAAAAAATAAAAAAAGTTGTAAGAACATGACCAATTGAAAGGAAGTTTGATTGCTGTCAAGACAAACAATGTGGAATAACACATGAAAGAGTTCTGTGCAAAATCAATTGCATGAATTTTTACCTGAATGTAATTTTATTGTACAAGACTGTTACTGTTACATCCAAATCAACATACACTACTAATTCCAACCTGTTGGTATGAAAATTTACAGAATGGACCTAAGATCTATGAAGCAGCATTATGAAGCAACTGGACAGCGTTAAGCACTATACTGAAAAATTTATACTCACTGGCTATAATTTATAAACCTGAATTGTTTAATAAAATTCTCAAGCAAACCTATAGATTTAGTCACAAAAGGTTATATTGGAGGTGGAATCATAAAATAGTTACCTTTTTAGTCCTTTTCGCACTTGTCTTGGCTTGTGCATCACAAGAGTCTCTCTTCCTCTTGGAGACATTTTTCTTATCTACAGTGATATCATTATTGTTAAAAGCTGTGTCCGCAGTGGTCTTTTCGTTAACTTCCAGTGCACCTTTGACAAAAACTTTTAACCGCCATAGTGTATAGTCACTCTGAATATAAACGTAGACAATAAGGAACATATTGGTGGCCCACTAAATAAAACTTGCTAAATAAAACAACAGCATTTATAGGAGGGGAAAGTTTCAGACAAATACTCCCTTTGGTCTTTTTATAAGTAACAACTACTGAATCACACAAAACGGACTGCAGGTTAAAATTAATTAAAAGCAATAAATGTGTCATCGATGTATTATTTTCCTCAAATATACCCTTTTCTACGAAGATGATGAGTGTACGAGAGAATGCGGGGAAAAGGTATGAGAGAGACATTAAATTAATTGGGGGTAAAAAATGAATAAAAAAAGCATTAAACTTTTAGACAGAGCTATATTGTTGCTTATATATAGGACCAACCCATGTGAGAGAATGTTGCCTATAAATGTGATTGGAGGGAGTACTTCAAAGTGAAGACTAGTTACTAGATAAGATGAGAAAAACCTGAGCATCGATGTCAAGGTCCACCTCTCTAGCAGTTGCTTGGAAATTGGGATTATTCTCAGCAACTATCTGCAATGCTTTGCTAATGTTTTCAGGAGACAATTTTGAGAGGGCCGTCCCAAGTATTCTTTTCTCCTCAGAAGTCAGTTTCCTACAGCATTATCAGGGAATTCAATTTAGAAAAAATTCAAAAGTCATGCACCAGAAAAAAACAGAATGTAAAAGAACATATTTCTGGAGCAAATATTGCCAGTGATATTTTCGCCATAACTATACCTTTGAACCAGGGTCACATTTATTCAATGAGTTGCAGGGGTAATTGTCCCCACTAACATTTTTGTTCATTTATCTCCTACATATGCATGTGTAAGATGTGTATTGCAATGTATATTAATTACCAGTTAAATATATTAATTACCCTCATTAGTTGTTAACATTAGTTCTAATATGCCACCTAATTTTTTATCAAATATTTCTACATATTTAGTTGCTGCACAAATCACATACATGCACACACACATACATATATATATAGGGTGAAGCGTGTAATTATTTTATACATCACACATCAATATTTCCACTTTAAATTTTTATTTTGCTTGATTTGACAACTAATTTTTCTTTTTCAATTTCTTTAAACTTCATCAATCTGTGGACTCTTACAAGTTTCATTTTTAATTCTCTCTTATACTCCATTCATCTTCTACACATTATGAATTAACTTCAATACTACTAGTAGCAATTGCAATAGTTGAAAGGGCTTTCTTTCCTATGAATATAATCAAGAATAGATGCCGAGTGAGACAAAAGCGTAGTGTGTTTTACGCTTGTGTGATGTAAAATCACAAAGAAAATAACTGATATAATGATTGTATGGCTACTTACACAAAGATAAATTTTCAATTGTACTAAAAATAAGAAAATCATTCAATTTTTCAAAACAATGAAAACTCAAAGAAAGTGGTTATGATATATGTGTGTGTGTATTCAGAGTCAGAACAGTAGTACCCCAAAGCTCTTAGGGCTCTTGAGTCTTTTAATAATAGCACCTCTACTTTTTAGGCACTTATTGATCTGTTGCTTTGCTGAGAGTAAAGTCCTATCATTTAAGTATCAGAGTGTTGTAATTTGGGCATGGTGAATACAAGAACGCCGCAGGAAACAATGGACTATCAAGACCATGAGCTTGCTAGGTTGAAAGAAAAAAGTAATGTGTTCATAGTTTTTTTTTTTTTTTGAAGAAAAAGGGTTGAGTAATGAGGTTAGAGCAGAACTCACAATGCAAGAAAACTAAGGGCCTGTTTGGTATTGAGAATGTATTTTGATGGAAAGGAAAGGGTGGGAAGAGAAGGGAAAATTTCCAGCCACGTGCATGTTTGGTATGCAAAGGGAAGGAAAGGAAAATGATAAATTAAAGAAAAGAAAAAATAAAATACATAACACAAAATCCTCAAATTATCCCTCACATATTAGGAAGGACGGGGAGGCACGGACAGTACATGCGTCATTGTCAACAGAGGAAAACAACTTCCTTCCATATATTGAGGGAAGAGGCCTTCCCTGATACATAGAAAGAGATCTTCTTTGGGAAGCCAATTTCTGCCTACCAAACATGCCACACCAAGGAAAAATGGCTATTTTCCTTTTCCATCCACAAATTTTCCTCGTAACTAACAGAACATTGGGTAGATGACCATAGGGTAGAAGAAAGAAATCTAGTTTTGTAAATGGCCCATGAAAGTATAGTACCAAAGACAGCCATCACAGAATTTTAAACGAGTAGGAACACAACTCAATCCAACCTTACTTGAGTTACAGCGGTCACATAAAACAAGCAAGACCACTGATAACCACCAAGAAGCAAATTGCGAGGATGATATTTAATACATAAATGAATGAGAATTAGGAGCGTTAGTTGGCGTAGTTATAGGGTTAGAGTTTTCATCAGCATATGGCAGGCTGCAAAAGGATGAGAGAAGTCACTTGTGTGTGGGCTTGGAAGTTAATGGATTGAAGTTCTTTGCCTTTGCTGCCTCTCTTCCCCCGCAACTCCCCTTTCTCCCTCTCTTCCTCTCTATCCCTCTTGTTCTCAACATATCATTTCCTCTCTCTCTGTTTTTTTTCTCCCTCCCTCCCATATCTCTATTCTATAAGAAACAAGCCCAATGAAAGCTCACATGCTAAATGCCCCTCAGATAAAGGGAAAACAACTTTAGGAAGCTATTAGATGCTCAGTCAGCTAGAAAGAAGTCGCACCTTTTTTCTTCAATTGTGATGAGAAGCCCAACTATAAATGCAAAAAACAAGACATTTTAAGCAGCAACAAACCTTATCTCACTAAGGACAGCCACATAAATTGAATGACGCCATTAGACTCTGATCAATATGATAGAGTACCGGATTAGCAAGAGATAATGGAATATTACTGAGAGTAAATTGATATGGGAGATTCTCCTTAGGCTTTAATAGTCTAAAGAGTTATAGATTCTGGCTCATCTACTATTAAGGATGTGGGTCGTTCTTATAGAATTAGTGAGATACTCGCTTATTCTATAAAATAGAGGTTGTTCTTAGAGAGCTAGTGAGATCCTTACTTCTCTTTAAAAACAAAGTAAATCTATTTCCCTTTTATTTCTAGAGTTCTCTTTACATTCTCATTCACATTTAACCTTCCCATCAACTTACCCTAATCCGTACCTTACCATTTGGCATCAGATCCACCAAAGGGCCTTAGCTTCCGTTGCCGAACCATTCCAACCTGGGCATCATTGCGCTCCGTTCTCCTTACTGGAAGTCAACGATGATGGTTACCCGATTGACAACCAATGCGAGGCCATACTCACATGCGAGCAAGAAGAAGACCACCATTATGAAGCTTCAAGATAAATCTGAAGGCTGGCACTTTGGTCTCACCTTGAGGTCAAGGCGAATCTCAAGGGGGAAGTATTGATAGAGTACTGGATTAGCGGGAGATAATGGAATATTATAGAGAGTAAATTGGTACGGGAGATTCTCCTTAGGCTTTAATAGTTTGATGAGTTACAGATTCTAGCTCATCTACTATTAAAGATATGGGTTGTTCTTATAGAATTAGTGAGATACTCGCTTATTCTATAAAATAGAGGTTATTCTTAGAGAGCTAGTGAGATCCTTGCTTTTCTTTAAAAACAGAGTAAATCTATTTCCCTTTTATTCCCAGAGTTCTCTTTACATTCTCATTCACATTTAACCTTCCCATCAACTTACCCTAATACATACCTTACCACAATAACAATTTCTTTAGATATGTCAAACCTTGAAACTGAGAGGAACACTAGGTGTGAAGGCGATAACTATCCTAATAGACAGCGAAGCCTCCCATACGTTAATTTCTTCCAATTTGACAGAAAAGATGAAGCTGCCAGCACAGAATGAAAAATACTAGTATCAATGAGGAGATCAAGTATGTAGAAATTTATAATCAGAAATACAGCCCCAAAGAGTCGAAAGGAATTATACTCATCTGAGCTTGGAGAAGTAGACTTAGTCTTAGAAGAGGTAAGACTAAATTGGGGCCAAAGCATAATGAACAGTATGAATTAGAAGAAGCTGATTTGCATGAAGGAAGATTCTTCCCTTTCAGCAACACTAGTATCCTTCAAGGCAAGTCATTATCTTAAAAAAAGGGTGACTCCATGTACAAGGTTTCAACCAAGTGGGGTCCTAGGAAGGATAAATGCACACAGCTTTACCCCTACAAGTAGAGAGGTTGTTTTAAGGATTTGAACCCGTTATCTCCAGGTACATTGCAGCAACCTTACAGTTGCTCCGAGGCTCACCCTCAAAGACAAGTCATTGTCTACGGAGTAGAAATGTTTCATGATTGAATTTGGAGAGCTCTCCAAAAAATCATGAAGCAGTGACAAGGGAGAAAATTAAAGCCATCCAAATGCAATCTTCCAAATTCCACCTAGAGGACAAGGTAAAACTTCTTGGGGAGGGTAATGATGGGCCCCAACCTGCAGCCAAGATCTACAGGAGGCAAGAAAGGATGAGTAGAATGCAGAAAAGAGGGGATACAAGAAAGAAATGAAGGAACTGAGTCCAACAGAAGCCAAAAGGGAAAGGATGATTAAAAAGGGAACCCAAGGAGGAGAGAGCAGTAGGAGAAGGATTTAAAAGGTAAAAACTGAAAAAAAAAAAAAAAAAAGAGGATCACAGAATTTGAATCTCGATTTGGATGGAGAAGCAACCTCCAGAAACCAGGCAAGTCTATTCTGTTTTTGGAGTTCTGACGTTGTATTTTACCAAGCTTTTAAGTATGTGTTAGAGATTTTACCCAAGAGTCATTTGAGTTCTAATGCAAATACCTCAACGTTTTAGCCACTTTTCTGCCATGTTACCTTGATAGGAAAATCCTATCAGAATCATTATGTCCAAGGAGATTTAAACGAATTAACCAAATAGATTCATAGTATATTTCTATATCAAACTGATCTCTTTTAAATACGGTAACATTAATGGATGACTCTTTCACAAACCTGCACTTCTGAATCACCATTTCTTTGAGATCCTTCAAATCCTTATCAACCTCAACAAGCTGCAGACGTTGGGAAAGCAAACATGGTAACATCAAGCAACAGACTTCAGTGGAACTGGGAATAACAACCGAAACTAAAGTTTAGCCAACCTCAGAGCTTAACTCCCTAGCCATATTGGCATAAGTGGCTTCCCGTGCATGCTGCATATCCAAATTTGCTTCTGCCTCTTCTTCTTGTAACCTTTTCTCCTGCAATAATCAAACATAGAACGGCAATAGATAAAAAAATGTGTCATGGGTCACCTAAAATCACTGCTGCTACAAAAAAAGCAACTTTAATGAGAATAGTTATTCACCCAAAGTTAGTCCTTTATTTACCTCTTCAGCAACTTTCGGCAACATTAGCAGCCATTTCTCCTCAAATTTTTCCAGCAAGGATTTGGCCATAACATGATATTCATTTTTTTCATCATTGTACTTCATTGCATTCTTAAAAACCAACCTTACATCAGCATAGATCTCTCGAACATTCTTATAACTGGTACCATCCTTGGCTTCCATTTTATTTTTTATAGTACCGAAATCCATGGGCTTTTCAATAACCTAAGGGTGCAAGAATAAATATTACTTTCAGAAATACAATTGGGGGAAAAGGGCTCAACAAAGCAGTCCAAGTTAAAAATTAGATGGTAATTGGGGGGAAACCTGCAATTAGCAGAAACACTGACCCAGCCAATACTATTTTCTTTTCATCTTTTTTTTTCCCCAAATTGAAGAATAACAAGTGTATAGATGAATACATAATATTTGGGTATAAGATTCCACGCAAACATAGTTTTGTGCTAATAGTGGTATTGACCATGAGAAGCTCTGAAATGCATAGCAACATTACCTCATAATAATCATGCAATTCAAGACCTTTAACATCTACAGGCTCCAAAAAAGGCCAAGCCCACTTGTGCTGAGTAATCTGAGAAGAAGAAAAATCACATGTTGTAAGAAGAGAAAATGAAGAGAGAAGAGAAGGAAGAATAGGACAGAGGAAGAATGATATATAAAGATAATAATATGCATTAAGGGACCTAATTGTAATATATAACTAGGGACCTATTTGCAAACTAGATAGTTAGTAGGATAATTAGTCAATAATTGTAAACTAGGGTGGTTAGGACTTGAGGGAGGCTATTATGTTATAAATAGCCCATCCTCCTATTGTACATGGAGATCTGACTTGTTATGGTATTGAATACATTGTGAGAGAGCCATAGTTAGCTCTATTCTTCTCTTCCAATCCCTTTCTTGTGTCTTTCTACTTCTAATCCTCTATTCTTGATCATTAATCGTATCAAAGAACAAGAGGACAAAGAAAGGGGGGCAAAGAGAGCGAGCTAGACAGGTTGAATCTGAATGATACTTTTGTAATGAATCACAACCCTAATGAGATAGACAGGTAGGGATCCCAGCAGGCTGGGTTGAAATGAGTCACAACTCACAACCCTAACAAGTTGCAGTTCGAATGAGTCATAAGCCTACAAGACTAGAAGGAACCAGAATAACTAATTTAAATAATAAACTAAATGCTAATGAGCCATTATAAATTAAAAACATAAAGTAATATAAATAAGAACTAAAATAAATATAATGACATGAGGGCAGAACCAAATGGAAATAGCAACATAATTGTACTGGCCTGACGAAATATTGTGGAAAACTGGCGCATGAGCTCTTGCATTCTCTTTGCAGCAGCTGCTTCCCTACGGAATGCATTTTGCTGTTGCCTCTCAGCACTAATAAAATGCTTATCTCGTCCCTTGTCTTTAATAAGTGAACAACCTTTGGAATTGCTGCTGGTCTGAATATTAGAAGTGGATTGGTAGAACTGTTCAACCTCATTTACTTGCTTCTCAATCTGCAAGAAACATAACACAAATAAATTATATTTTGATTCAGATATATCAAAACCCATTGGACTATATATGCAAAGCAGAATGTTTACACTTTAGCAGATGAACAAACTGAGTGATGACAACTATGGAACTGAATGTCTGAATCTAATGATTTTCATCATTTAGTTCATGAACTCTAGAGCTCTTGTTTACTTCTTTTAGGAAAATATGTAGTTTATCTATTTATTATGGAATCCATGGCTGTCAGCCAGCCACATCTCTTTGGATTGTAAACTTGCACGTATTCAGCCCTTATTTTTTATCCTATTTGACCCAAAAACTTTAGGAATCACCAGAGAAACCAATCTAACTTTCCTGTTGATCAGGCCCCCCTCGACCACCACACATGCCTCCACATTGTTTATGCATCAAGTCTCAGGTTGGCACATCATGCATGGCAACTCATCTCCAACAAAAGTCAACAAGAAAAATGAAACCTTTAAAATGATCACTTCCTTTGTTTTCGTTAGCTTTGTGTGTTGTACTTGCTGATTGCTTGGGATTTTTTTTATCTTCTCTACCATGCTTAAGTCCATAGCTACTAGCAGTACAATGACCTTGGCCATCAGTTGACTCCAACAGGTGATTTGTCACATGTCAAAGCACATAGAAATTTAACAGGAACAATTATTAGAAATCAACTCATAGTTTACACATTTCCCAAACAATGAGGCAAGTTGAGTCATTGGCTAGGTAACAATCCCAAACAAGGTCATATTTGCTGCTTGTCACAGAACTCTACCATTAGAGATTGCTAACACGTGCACGTTCCCTCATTAAGGAGATTTTGAACATTATTCAACAAATATTTTCCAATGTTTGATATGCCATACAAAATTATGAGCTCAAGACTAAAATCTCCAACACCAAACAAGGGAACCAATCAATTACTGATTTTCTGAAAACTCTAATAATCTAACTAGCTTAGAAGCTTTTGGCAGAAGATGCATCAATGCACTCAGGTGAAGGGTATAGAGAATGGTACTGTTCTCAAGTGGTTTGCAGAAAAAGACAACCTAGGATTTTATTTTTATTTTTGCATGATCGAACATTGACTGTGATAGTTGAGCATCTAGATACTTGGCAAGGAGGATTTAATATTTTTAAATGAACCAGTTGTCATCTCTTGGCTGAGAAAAAAACGGAAAAGTATGATTATGATATAGATGTTGTAGAAATTTAGAAAAGAGGAGAAAAACACAGAATTGCATCACTGTGCACTTTCATTCATTCATTATATTCAACAACCTCTACAATTAGTCTAGGTAGTTCCTTATATAGGAGTAGCCTTAGACTTTATTCCCAACAAACATAACAGAATTACCTAACTATTTCCCTAACTAACTAACTACCCAATTTATTCACAGTTTACATATCAATACCCCCTTCCCAAAAACATCCTTGCCCTCAAGGATGTGAAACAACAAAAACACAAACCTAAAGAACAAAAAAAACAAAACTCAAAAATACAAATCTGAATCAATCAAAAACATCCCCTTAGAGGGCCTACTTCCCGACGACTTCACTCTACGATACTTTACGCGACGCTTCACTCAGCCTCTTGCTGGTCAGCCCCTTCGTAGGTAGCCCTCTCCGGTTAGCCGCTTTTGAAAGAACACACCATTGATTTTCTTGGTTTCCTTCAGCTGTTGTCCCACACCAAGAAGAAAAGGAATCTTTTTTTTTCTTGGTTCCTTTCAGCTGTTGTCCCATACCAACAGTAAGAGAAGTTTTTTTTTTTCCAACCTTTTTTTTTTGGTCCTTTTCCTCAAAATGCGAAGCTTATTAGGATGCACAGAACTGATGATGGAAATGAGTTACTAGATGCCAACGATGCCTGAAACTGACGAGAATCCGATGAACACCCAGAGTCCAAAGTTTCGATGAGGATAGCACACTGATGTAGCACCATACCCAGAACTAGAACCGAGGATGCACAATACTCAGAATCAGTCAACGAGACTTGGACGAACCCGACCCTGGAGTATTCAATGAGACAGATTCGGATCACCACGAGCTTACCCAGAACTTGCTGATAACCAAAATCAACGAGTGAAAGACCCTGAATCGTCAATGCAGAATGAGCACTTGGAACCCGACAGAAACGAGACACAATTCTCGGATATCGGTTTGATCACCGCCGAAATCCCAAAAATTTTGTCCGACGTCTTCTCACATTCTGAACAAGAACTGGAACCCGCAACGAATTCGTTACAAGTCGAAACCATCCAATGTGACGAGAAACAGAGTAGCGGCACAGGGGAAAACCACAAACTTCGACTTGGAATTAAGATTGGTGACCACTTCAGATTGCAATTCTGGGTCAGCCAAGAATTCTTCTTGCATTGTTGCGAATGTTCTTGGACCTATTTTTGGGAGTTTCTTGATTGCTTCTTGAATACAGAACTGAGCCGAGAAGAAGAATGGCTTTGGACTTATTCAAGACTTGCAGAGATTAACAGCGGGGAGCCGAAAATGACTCGCTCTAATAATGGCACCTTGAAAAGAGGGGCATTGGTGAGGCCAAAGGGCATTACTAACCATTCATAATGCCCGGAATGGGTTCGAAATGCAGTTTTGAAGGAGTCACCAGGTGCCATGGAATTTGATGATAACCAACCCTAAGATCCAACTTTGTGAACCAACTAGCTTCCTTTAGTTCATCTAATAACTACAACCTTCACAATAGATTATTGAAGTTCAACTAGTAGAGAATTCAGCTTGTATCCAAATAGATTACGCAACATCCTGATAAGGTTCAGGAGCAAATGTATCAAAACCATCCTGAAGGGATATTAGGAAAGATTTATGACAAGATATTATGAAGGATTTATTTAGTGTTTCAGTAATTTACTTTTTGACATTATTTTATTTCCAATGATTGTATCAGGCTTTCATAAGCTGTTTCCTATTTTATGCTTTCTTTTACTTGAAGCTTAAGTTATCTTTTATCTTATTTAGGTTTAAATTATTATTATCATTATTATTTTAATCTAATAATTGTACTTAGGACTCTATAAATAAGCCTAAGGTTGTTTCTCCATCCTTTCTTTATATTTCTCTTTCTATTCTTCTTCTCCAAACCCTTCTTTCCCTTTGTCCTGCATCATTTTGTTATCAAAGCAAGGTTCTTCACACTCTCATCTCCCAGAAAATCTCAAAAACCACATCAGAACCCCAGATTTCATGACTGTCATATTATTATCACAAAAAACGACAGCATATATATACATTCATATGAATCATTCTATTTTAAATATTACTGGATTAGTTATGTTACTTTTGCCAATAAGTATAAAGCCAAAAATATCACATAATTCTTAGTAGAATAGCTGTTGGAACTTTTAATAGTTCAGCCAGCATGAAATTAAACTCCTGATGCTACCATTTACTGCTTGGACAGGTGTTTCAATGTTATCTTTCAATAGTTCTTCATATGCCTTATTAATCAATGAAGTTGAAATTCCTTTCTCGCCTATTTCTTAGTCTGTATCAAATTTATAAACTACAGGGGTTGATATGAACAAATTTTTGTCCATGATTCTATATTTATAAGATGGTGGCTTGTCATATACTCTTGAACCAAGAGAACTTCTATCATCATATTATTTCAAGTTGTTATTTCAAAAGCCCTCATTGGCTCAGAGGTGAAACTCCACCTGTTCACCTAGCCTTTTGTTTTGAAATTGCATTAATTAATGATCTCTATAGTGAGTTTAGATTTAACCTAGATTTGTAGACACTGAGGTAGCAAACAGCTTTGCTGTCTTATATATGCACCCTTTGAGCAATCAAATAAAACCTGAAGCTGAGATATCAATTACTTATCCGATCTTCAGTTTAACACTATGCCAAGGACCACTTGAATCCAAATTTGTATGCTTTTGAGATGAAGTAATCAATGACACAACAATATCATGTCCCTTATAAGGAAGGATCTTATGGGTTAGAGGGTGGTATATAAGTACATGAAGTTGTTTTACCAAGATAATTAAGTCAGGCAGTTTGATACAGATATACTTCAGTTTATCTGAATCAAAACTAATAGAACCTCAAAAGTGACAAAAAAAATGTCTTAATGCCATCACCTGCCTTAAAATCAATATGGGCACAAACGCAGAAGGTGAATAATCATCCATGACGTAAAGAGATGCGAATATAAAGCTACCATGTTGGAGAATTGATGTCAATGGCATATAATAGAACAACAAAATGCCCAGCAGTAAACCCCATATCATGATAAATATGCAAACATTAAGGGGGAAAAATTTCATCTTTGGCTCATAGGGGCAATTATGAATGCAGCAGTATTAGAAATTAGATAAACTATAAGAGCAACAAATATAATTTTTTTAGACGGAAATAATAAAAAACGAAAAACAAGTAGACAAGTCATGGAGTCCAGTTTCAGTTTCAGATATTTAAATTCACATTCTCGACATCCGAGAGAAAAAATAGCAATATTATGGGCATATTATGTAAACGGTAAACCCAACAAAGAATAGCCCCAACTTCAGAATCATCCATCACACAAATCGGAAAGCACAAGCTCACCTTATCTACAGCAGAAAGAACTTCATCAAGTGAATGCCTAAAATCTTCCAAGTTTGACGTCACATCTCCGACGTTTGTCAGACAGGGATCCGTAGCAACCCGTGGTTCCATCTAAGTGTGCGAATCAATCACCCTCTGATTATCGCATTCGCTCCTGTGGAAAGATCATTACGGAATTCAGAAATTCGAACAAAAGTTATACGCACAAATTTTATTAGTGATAATCAAACATTCGCAACTCACCAATCGATTCTCGACCCAACTCAGGAGTTCTTTCGCTCTTGCCAATGTCAAGAATACACAGAGAAGATAAAGACTCAGTTATTTCCAGAACTTTTCTCAATTTTCATTTTTTACAACTTGAATATATATATCTATGGAAAAAAAATTAAGCATTCTTCAATTTGTAAAAATCATAATTTTTTTTAAATCAACAAAAATTTTAATTGAAATTGAAATCATATGATTTTAACAACAGTCGAGGTGTTTTAGAATTTATCACATATATATTAAACCAATAAGTTTATATGATTTATTTTTGTTTTAGAAGTAATTTATGTGGGTTAAAAAATTCATGTAATGTTAATAAAATTAAAAAAAAAATCAAATCAACCAATTATATCCTGAAAAATTTGAAATGAGTTTAGTTTTTATTCTTATAAAAAGAGCTTAATTGATATAACGTTGATAATATAAATCGGGCAATTTGATGATATAAATTGATGGAAAAAATTAAAAATATGATTTTAACAGTTTTTAATTAAATAATACCTTGAAAAAAAAAAAGATATGATCATATCATGATGAGTAATTTTAATTTTAATTTTAGTTATTTTCTTAATTACGAATACAAGAGATAGTACCGGAGATTCGATTAGGGGCAATTTAGTAATTTTAGATTTATATTATAATATTTGGTCCTTCTAAGTAATTACTGATTTAATTTAATTTTCCCTTAAAAAATACACATACATTCGCGTTTTCACCGCTTCACACCTTTTGTTTTTTGTTTTGACGAAATTGCTTTCCCTCTTTTTAAACCACCAAAGAAACATAAATAATGGGAAAATTGTATGTACGTCCCCAATAAGGAAAAATATAATAAAATGATGCATTAAAATCTCAAAATTGTAGTAAAGTCTCGTAATGTAATACCCTAAAAATCGCATCTATGATAGGTATCACATTTTAGAAAATAATACCTATTAGAAATAGGTGAATATGTGATGTCAAATTTATAGGGAATTTCTGGGTACTTTTCCCTAGAAAATTAGAAGAAATAAAGTGTCAAAAGCCCTAAATACAATTATGGGACATAAAATGCCCTGAAAATATTATGATAAATCCTAAAAGGCAACAAAATATTTATTAAAAATAGGAAAGTATGTTGTCTCTAATTTAGGAAATTTTTGGGATTATTTCCCTTGGAAAATAATAAAGCGAAATTTAATATTATTTTGGGGGACATAAGTTGTCCAATGATTTTTAATATTTTACATGGGACATAAAATAATAATGTCAGTAAAATAGTTGTGAGATAATAATTAATCTCAATTAAGAAAATTGTCAACAATTAGTAAGGGATTAATTAAGTAATTAATGGCTAATTGTTTATGCATGAGAAAATGAGATATTCAAAGTTAATTATCTAAAACCCCTAATTGGAGATTAATGACCAATGAAGGGTCAAGATTAGTATAAAGAATATTTCTAATTAATTTGGCATAGTTAAAAAGTATATAAGGTGAATTACAATTAATCCCTAAAACTTGATTAACCATAAGGTAATTCTTGCAAAATGGAGAGAACCAAAGGGATAATTAGCTATGGACCAATGGGAGGATTTCTAGCTAAATAATATAAGATAATGAAAAACTAAATTGAAGAGCCAAAGGGGAAGTACACACGGTT
The DNA here is from genome assembly GCA_025563575.1 of Acacia pycnantha. NCBI lineage: Eukaryota > Viridiplantae > Streptophyta > Magnoliopsida > Fabales > Fabaceae > Acacia > Acacia pycnantha. Next base: position 63,578 of record JAMWYP010000377.1, on the reverse strand, counting down.
TTGCAAACTCGTGAAAGAAGTGAAGATTTGATTAATAATTAACATAATGTATATGAATAAAGCAAAGTTGAAAAGTCAAAAGTTTAACAAACCAATAAGAACACATGCACATGGGATGTTTGCAAGTGGGGGAAAGCAACATCTTTTGTCAAAAGCTAGCATACGTTTCGAATGTGAAGAGGGAAGGAGAGAGAAAATGAAAAGTGTGTGTGTAGTGTGAAAGAAAAGGCAAGTTGGAAGAAAAAGAGATAAAGTAGAAAGATGTTTTGTGAAAAGCAAATAGGATAAATGAGGACCGATAGAAATTAAATCCTATCTTGAAATCCTTGGATTAGGTGGTAAACAACTGGACATATTATGAATCAGTGAATTTTTGTCCCGAAGTTGACGTTAGCCGAAGCGATTTCCGTAACCGACGGTGTTTGGCCTAAGATCTTCTGCAGGCAAGGAAATACCCTAAATGGGATCAAAAATTTGGTTAACCCAGATACTTTTAAAGACGAAGTTTAGATCTTCAGGGCTATGCTAAGGAATTTCTAAGATTCTTCAAGATTACGCGATTAGAACACCGAACAGGGAACTTTTTCGGTAGAATACCATAAAGCACAAGATGACATCACCTTTGATGACCTCATTTGGTTGAATTTTGGGGAGGGGAGGTCGGCATGTGAGGTGTGTGGGGGAGGTTGAAGATGCACAAAAACCCTAAAACATGTGGTTGAGGTTGAAGGAGAAGTTTGGAGAAAATTACCAAGTTGGCCACACATTTTCCCTATAAATAGGCCTTCATGCTTCCTTCATTTCTCACCAATTCATGAGCCTATTCGAAAGTTAGAGAGAATTTAGAGAGAAGGAAGAGCTTGGAGAAGGAGTAGCGAAGTTCTGTAAGGGTAAGTTCTTCGGTCCTTAGTCTTAAGCTTTAGTAGTTCTTTCGGTAGTTATAGTAGAAGTGCTAGTTAGATCTTTAATCTTCCAAGTTAGTTTAGATATCATGTTTTAAGGATAAATATGATATTTATTTTGGAAAATATGTTGGAGTAAGAGATATGTTGAAATTTTGGAAGATTAGAGTCAAAGTAGCGAAGCTCTGGCAAAATTCCGCCGATTAGGGGGTCAGGGGTAAAATGGTCATTTATGACTAAAATGTCCGTCATAATGTTTGATCATTAATAAATGCGCTATTGTCCTTATAGGATATCCCTGATTACGTTCTGACCAACCGTCGTACCGAAATTCCATCAACGAAGGTACGTTCGCGTACAGTAACACTAACTCTGATGGTTATTGTATGCATATATGTGTTTCCTCTGTCATGCCTTACATCCGACTGTACTATTGTCTTTCATGCCTTACATTCGATTGTATTACTGTCTGTCATGCCTTACATCCGACTGTATTATTGTCCATTGTGCCTTAACTCTATATCCGACTGTACTGTTATGGCCGTGCATATCTGATCATGTACATTTCTCATTGTGCCTTAACCTTGCATCCGACTGTATTGTTATTGCCATATATATCGATATGTATACCCTATGTTTGACCGTAGTAAATGTTGCCAAAAGTCTATGAATGTCTGTCGTATATATATAGTGTATATAAACATGAGGTTAACCGTTACCTGAGGTCCGGATGCATTGGATCTCAGCCCTTAATATAGCTTCAGGGTCGGGTGGACCGAGGACCGAGGAGAAGAGTAAGCAGCATGCATAGAGACTCGGCTGCAGACCATCATTTGTTGCCACGGCGTAGGGATCGCCTGGAAAACACTTCTTATATATTTATGTTTTCGTTGAACCACTAATGTACCGCTGTTAAAACCAGCCAGACACACTACTGTTGGCATTTTGAATATATATATCAGTTACTCAATCGCTCCGGTGCTCTACTCTGATGATTTTAAAGAAAAAAAAAATTATACTGCTTTTGAAAATGGGATGTTACATTTTTGGTATCAGAGCAGTAGTCCTGGCATGAATTTAACGAAGTTATTACGAACAGTTTGGTGCCGAAGGCAAGGCTCGTCTATGTGGGTACGCCAATTAGTCACCGTGAACTCGGTGAGGCCCCCATGATAGACACTTACCTGGCCATTCTGTTCGGTTAACGGAGTTAGGTTCTAAGCATTTTCAAAAATTTGGAGCATATTTTGAAAATGAGTACTGATATAAGCCTAGGTCAGTGTACCACCTCATTTTAGTGTACTAGTCTGAACCGGTATACCATCCTGAACCAGTGTACCACTCTCTGTCGGTACATCAATTCTGATAATCCTGATAACCCTGATATCAGTCTCTGATAATCCTGATATCAGTCTCTGATAACTCTGATAATTTTGATAATTCTGATAATCGCCAGTTTGTACTGGATGGTAATTCTATCCTAACACAAACCTTATATGTGGAGCTGGGCCATGGCAGATGAAACTCCGAGACCAACAAAGATAAGTACATGCAGTATATGACTCATGTAGAGGAACTCCCGATACGTGTTTACATACCCGTTTCTGAGAAGAACGAACCAATGAGATTCTGAACAAGAGACATATTGTGGGTGTCTGTTCGTTTGTAGTGCGATAGAGTCTATGTATAGTATAGATACGAAATGTGACAAAGTCGCGGTATGCTAACCGTTGTTTTTCTTATGTATATCTAACGTTTTTCCTTAATAAAGGGAACAAAACAAGAAATGACAAATTTAAGAGGAGCCGGAGCTCCCAGAGGTCAAGACCGAGGCCGAGGCAGAGGGCGTGGTAGACAACCTCGGATGATACCAGTAGTAGATCTTGAACAGCCGGTTCAAGAACCTAACCAACCCCAACAAATTGCCTTGCGAGAGGTAATGGTTGTAGTACGTGAACAGCGAGAAATGATGGAAGAACAACGAGAGGTGATAGAACAACTACGTGCGAGAGAGACAAGCAAGGCACGAAGGAGAACAACACACCGATAATGAGGAAGAGGATGAAGAAGATGATAGACAAACCGAGGAAGGCGAGGGTCGAAAGGTCTCAATCACCTCCACGACGAGGGAGAGTTGTGCGTACTACACAAAATTGGGTCACACGGTTTTGCAAGCTCAAGCCACCCTTTCCGTGGGAAGAACGAATTGGGCGACGATTGGTTGTTGAGTCTAGACAAAATTTTCGAAGTCATGGAATGCCCGAGATAATTGGAAGGCTCAACCGGCAATCTATAAGCTCGAGGTGACGCACATAGATGGTGGAAGAGCGTTGCTACTACATTACGGGCCCGGTATTGCCTTGTCACTTGGGAGAAGTTCATAGAAAAGTTCAATGAACAGATTTGCCTCCCTCAACACAAGTGATTAAGGAGGAGGAGTTCCTCATATCCAACAAGGTTCCGAGGAATCCTCGACGATTACTTTGCCCGGTTTACCAACCTGTCGCGATATTCGTCGTACCGGAGGAGTAATGACATTGTTATTGCCGTGCATATCTGATCATGTACATTTCTCATTGTGCCTTAACCTTGCATCCGACTGTACTGTTATTGCCATACATATCTGATATGTATACCCTATGTCTGACCGTAGTAAATGTTGTCAAAAGTCTATGAATGTCTGTCGTACATATATAGTGTATATAAACATGAGGTTAACCAATATATATATCGATTACTCAATCACTCCGATGCTCTAATCGATGATTTTAAAGAAAAAAAATTCATCTTGCTTTTGAAAATGAGATCTTACACGTAGGATTTTCTAAAATATTTTCTATATGTGAAAAGGCACAAATGCCCCGTGCGCATGTGTTTATAAGTTTATGAGCATGTTTTGACAAGTCCATACGACCATAAGTATTTTTGACAAGTCCATGTGTTTTTGTTAAGAAGTTTATAGGAATGTTTTGACAAGTTTATGAGCCTCTATAGGATGTTTGTGTCTTTTCACATGTGAAAGATATTGCAGAAAAAGTTCTAAGACTTCACTTTGCAATTTTAGTATTTTAAGAAATCATTTTGTTTTATATTTTTTTACTCGGGATCTAGGTATAATTTTCCTTTAAATAATCCCACCTCCAAATAATCTAGACCACAAAAGGTTAGTTTTATCTCGGAGAACCCTAATTAAATCTAGTTAAAATATTAAAATATAAATTTAGGTTTTTATTTTCAACAAATTCATAAAGTAAAGATTTTTGAATATTGTTAAAACTTAAAACATTAGAATATGCCCACTAAAATCAGATATAGATATCCACAATTTTCCACAACCCTCCTGAATATATTTCACGGCAACGTTCTTCTCTTCTTTGTGTGTGTATTCATCCCTTTCAGGGGCGGATTATAGATGAGGCCATGGCCCCCAAAAAAATTGCAGATTTTTTTAAAAAAAAAAATTTATACTAACAAGTCCCCCCAAAAAAAAATTATATATATATATATATTTATATATGAGAAGACGTGGACCCTACTCCAATTAAATAGAAAGGAAGCAAGCAAAAGAAATCTCGTTGAATGAGATTGGATTGGACTGGATTGAAATTTAATAGATAAAAGATTAAATAGATTAAATAGATTAAATATTTAATTGAGATTGGATTGGAAGGCGCAAGCAGACTATTTATATTAGTGTTCAAAAAAGCAAACTAATGTAAATGGCCTCCCCACAAATTTTGTGGTAAATCGGATGTATAAACATTGCATTCATTATATCTGTCAATATCCGATTTTTTCTCTGCAATCCTATTTGATTGTGGAGTGTAAGGAGTTGTCATCCGGTGTATAATACCGTATTATATACATAATTCCTCGAATGGACCATCATATTCTTCCCCACGATTTCTCCTCACTACTTTAATTCTCTTATTAAGTTGATTTTCAATTTCATTTTTATATTGTCTAAAAGCAACAATAGCTTCATCTTTATTATTAATTAAAAACACATAACAATATCTACTGCAATAATCAATAAATGTAATAAAATATTTCTTCTTACCTCTAGATGGTACAGATTTCATATCACATATATCGGTATGACCTAAATCTAATAATTCATTTGATATTCAACGAAGGAAACGGTAATTTAGAAAAATTTGATTCAATATATACTTGACATTTATCATTATTTGAACAATCAATTTTAGGCAATAATTCTAAATGAATTAAACTTTTAATTGATCTAAAATTAACATGTCCTAATCTTTGATGCCATAAATCGAAGACTTAAGCAAATAAACGAAGCAACATTATCATCATCATCATTAATAACACCATCATTGGTTACGGTCATTACATTGAGTTTAAAAAGGCCCTCACTAAGGTAACTTTTTCCTATGTACATTCTTAGAAAGTACAAACTGTTAGTTTTGATTAGTTTTGATGATGTCTTATATAGATGTCATTCTTAATAGCAAAAAGGTTGCATACTACATTTATCTTTTATTTTGACTAATTATTATATTTAATGTAGATGCAAAGTTTTATGATGGAGAATGTTGATTGAAGAAAGAAGTTCTTGCTCAATATAATGAGAATATTATAATATCAAGGAAGCAAGAAGTTATCAAATGATTTTGGGGGATAATCTAGAAGAAGAGAAGAAATTGAAGAAGGAAGAACTTGCAATGCGGTGGAATATCTTTACTCAAGTTCTTATATTGATGCTAGAAGTCTCCAAGATCATATGGGAATTGGAACGGATCAATTAAGAGTTAAAACCAGCAAAAATCTGTTCCAAGATGAGCAAACTCGAGCCCATCATTAGCAAACTCGAGCACGTAATGCCCTCGGCAACTCGGCGCCTCCGGACAAGTCAAACTCGAGCTTAGAACTCAAACCTCTGGTTTGGAACTCCAAACTCGAGCCTATTAGTTGACAAACTCGAGCCCGTAGCGATCTTCGGTATTTCAACAACTTTGTTCGCGTTTCACTCGGCGACGTCTCGGTCATTCGATGATATCTCCTAAAATACAGATCGGATTGAAGTGAAACCAGTGACATATGAAACTAGACTCCCAATGCGTCATTTTAATATATAATGGAAGCCAAACTGAGTCAATATGAAGGAGCTATGAATTTATGAAGTTGACAGTGATATTCACGTCACACAAATGACCAACCTTCAATGTTTTGAGTGTATCTCACAAACGGAGAATCCAATTGAGCTGAAATTGGTGGCATTGGAAAGTAGACTCAAAGGGATTTCTAATCGATAGTTGAACCGACCAAAACGAAGTTCATACCAGGGAGATATGGCCCCGAAAGTAGACAGTCTGTTCTGGGTGTTGCACAATTTGTTGAGAAGCAAACTCGAGCCTATTAGTTGACAAGCTCGAGTTCGTGGGTTCGAGAGCTACCGGGTCGCGAAAATCATCCAAACTCGAGCCTATAAGTGACAAACTCGAGCCTAGACAAGACGAGAAAGCAAAAGATGATTTTGAAGAGACCCAAACTCGAGCCTATAATTATAGACTCGAGCCTAGATCCTAAAAATGTTGCAAACTCTAGAGTTTGCTTTAAAACCTAGGTTTGCACACGAACTTGACATTCAAAATACAGCAAGCTCGAGCCTACTCAACCAAGCTCGAGTTCATGTCTCCCGATGCGGAAAAACATCATTCGAAAGTCTCATTTCTCATCCAGATGATTACCCAATAACTTATACTTCTTCTTAACATTATTTATATCATTTATGTATAAGTTACGGTGATTAAAATGAAGGATTAGAAGCAAATCAAGAAATGACAGATTTGTGAAGATGAACTTGCTTTGCACATTTCCAGAAATGGAGCGATGACAGATTTGAATGAGGAACTTGGACAAATGCTCAAGTGTAATGCTTCTCCAATACGTTCGGGCATTCAGAAGATGAAATAGAAGCATCAACGGAATCATCATTCAAAGTTTCTATTATGACAGATTTGAATTTGCTTTAAAGTCAATTAAAGCAAGTCGATGACAGCCTTGGAAAGAATCAAAAGCATTAATCTCACGCGTCAAACAGAGGATCGGTCAAAATGATGAATTCCCTCATTTGGAAACAATTGCTACAACTTTTACTCGGAATGATTTGTTGCACAAATCAAATAAAAAGCACTAAATGATCATCAATGCAGAGCAATCATCCGAATATCTGGAAACATAATGACCCAACGGCTATATTCCACAACGGCTAGAATTTTGAATGGAGAGAATTCAGAATTGAGAAGCAACGGTCATATGAAGATTTGCCGCTATATATAGAGCTGCATACAAACCTTCAAATACAACGACAAGAACAAGCAGAGAACAAGCGTACATCTTCAACATGCTAATACTTTGATCTTTATATCATTTACTCTCTGTTTTTCAATGTCTATATATCATAGAGAGTGAAATGTTTTGTATTGTACTTCAGTGTTCATCCATACACTTCTGAGAGAGAAGATTCATTGTAAACATCCTATCTTTATATTCGTGAGTTACTCAAGATTGGGTGATCTTGAGTGGGAAACACATTGTGTTGATTACGGCTTGTAAGGGAGTGAATCCTAGTGAGAGGATTACTTCAAGTGCAAAGTGTGTAATCAAACAGGTGTATTGATTACGGTTTGTAAGGGAGTCAATCCTAGTAAGGGGTTTACTTCAAGTACAGAACGTGTAATCAAGTTGAAAGAAGATAGTGGATTGAAATTCTCAAGTAGAGCTTGGGACTGGACGTAGGTCAAGGATTGGGCCGAACCAAGTATAAATCACCGTTTGCATATTCTCTTCCCTTATCTCTTACATTCCAGCATATATGTTTGAATGATTGCTTATCACTTTATAAATTATTATTGACATTCAAACTATTTCCGGCAAGTGAAGAAAAGTTCTTAAAGTTCTAAGTTTTTAATCAAACACCCAATTCACCCCCCTCTTGGGTGATAGTCAAGTCTTTCACAAACTTATCATAAACAAACACGAGCTTGAAACCATTCTTGTTCAAGAGGGATCAGGACACTAAATTCTTACGAATGTCGGGCATATGAAGCACATCATTAAGTGTCACAACTTTTCTAGAAGTCATCTTTAAGGCCACCTTCCTAACACCTTCCACCTTTGAAGGAGAAGAATTGCCCATAGAGTTTTTCATCGGCTTCGCGGGGGTGTAGGAAGAGAACATTCACTGTTGGCACACACATGCACTGGTGGCACCGGTGTCCACCCACCACTCCTTAGTATTTCTAACCAAGTTACACTCCAACGCAAGCGCCGAAAGGTTCATGTTATTAAACAAGTTAGTAGCGGTTTCAACCATGTTAGCTTAAGTAGTCTTCTTCTTTTTAAATTTATTTGCCTTCCTACAATCCTTAGCACGGTGACCAAACTTCCCACAATTATAACAATTGCCTTTGAACTTTTGGTTTTTGCCTTGACCTTGCTTAAATGATCCCTCATCAAAGTGTTTTCGTTTCTTGAACTTTAAACCTTCTTCAACAACATTGGCCCTTAAGATCACTTGGATTGCCGCCAAATTTCTTTTAGAAATCTTATTAACTTCTTCTATTCTCAATCTCACAATCAGATCTTTAAGTGACATCTCCTTGCGCTTATGCTTGAGATAATTCTTGAAATCCTTCCAAGATGATGACAATTTTTCTATAAATGCAGCAACTTGGAAAGACTCACTAAGGGTCATCCCTTTGGCATGAATTTCATGCACAATCACTTGAAGTTCTTCAACTTGACTCACCACAGATTTAAAGTCATGCATTTTGATAATCCAAAAATCTACCAACTATACATTTTTGTAAGCCAACATCCTTAGTTTTGTACATCTTTTCTAGACTTTCCCATAATTCCTTTGTTGTATTCAAAGCACTATACACCTTATACAACTTGTTGTCTAGACCATTGAGAATGTAATTCCTACATAGGAAATCAGAATCTTTCCAAGCATCAATTGCAACAACCTTGTCCTTGTCTAATGGTTGTCCTTCTTCCAATTTCGGAGCATCTTCAGTAAGAAACTGTGCCAAGTTTAAGGTAGTCAAATAAAAAAGCATTTTTTGTTGCCATCTCTTGAAATCATTTCCATTGAACTTTTCTGGTTTCTCACCATGCATTGGAGCATAACCACTTGGGTTCATCAAATTTGTACTTGCACCTGCCATTTCTGTTACACAAATAGAAATTCCAATTAATCACACAAATTAATATACAATAGTTGAGCAGTATAATAATAAAAAGTTTAAAAACTGAACACAAATTCACACCAAATTGTCTTAAGATTGTTGTTTAGAATACATTAGAATTAGAATTTCACGAGGGTCAAAATTTGTGTAATCAAGATGAGACAATCTATGAACATACAGCAATTCTACATAAACAATTAAACAATAACTCATAGAATATGATGATTAGATGCAAAAGAAAATGATGAAATTCGAGCCCAACTGATGTTGTCTCCTTAACAAAATTTGTTCCCTCTATACTAACGCCGAAGGATTAGGAACAATTGTCTCTCAAGATAGAACATATTACGTCTTCAAAAAGAAGGAACTATTAATCAGGAGCTCCCACGAACACAATCGAATGCCAAAGAAATCGCACAATATATGAAGTTATGGAAAAATGCATAATATTGTATGTATGAGATTGAAGTTTCAAAAATCAAGTGGATTTTCTATCACACGCATGTCTATTTATGGACAACGAAGAAACATAGTTAGTTAGATGGACTCCAATGGCTAGTAGAATGGACTGGCATTGGCGAACCGGTTCGGTCATAGCGTTTATGTTTTAGGAACGACGGTTCGTTGGTCGCAGCGTTTCTGTTTCGAAAACGATGATCCAACACTAGTGCTGGTTAGTGTTCTCTTCTTCAAAGGGAGCGGAGCAGGGATTATTGTTGAAAGCCCCGAAGGTATCTCGTTGGAGTTATCTTTACGCTTTAATTTTTCAACTTCAAACAACCAGGTGGAGTATGAGGCATTAATAGCCGGTTTGCTCCAAGCTAAGGAAAGTGGGGCTCGTCGAGTACATGTTTCCACCGATTCTCAGCTAGTAGCTTCTCAGATCAATGGAACCTACCAAGCCAAGGGGCCCTTAATGATTAAGTACCTGGGAAAGGTAAAGGAGATCATCACAGAGTTTGACGAGGTAGTCGTTGCGCACATTCCAAGAGGAGGCAATATAAGGGCCGATGTCTTGTCCAAGTTGGCAAGCACAAAAAGCCCCAGAAATCACCGTACTATTGTTCAGCAAAGCCTTCTGGAACCGAGTTGTGTGATGGTCATTTTGGAGACTAATGATTAGAGGAAGCCCATTGCGGATTATCTGGAAAGAGGAATCCTGCCAGACGAGCCACTGGAAGCAAAAAAGCTCATGAGAACAACAGCTTCGTACACACTCGTTAACGACCAGTTATACCGAAAAGGGTTGCATTCTCCAATGATGAAGTGCCTCGTGGCGAATGAAGCTCACTACGTCCTTATGGAGATTCATGAAGGAATTAACGGTCATCACATGGGAGCTAAGGCCTTGGCTAGGAAAGCAGTGAGGGCTGGCTACTTCTTGCCCACTATGGCGGCAGATGCTAAGGAGCATATCCGAAGATGCAACAGCTACCAGAAGCATGCTAACACCATCAGGTCACCTCCCGCCACACTTCAGGTAATCTCAGCTCCGTGGCCATTTTTTAAGTGGGGAATGGATCTATTGGGACCGTTCAAACGGGCGGCCGGACAGTTGCGATGGCTCATCGTAGCGGTCGATTATTTCACAAAATGGATCGAGGTAGAACCTGTCGCCACGATCACATCAGCTAGGGTGCAAAAGTTCTTACAGAAGAACATCATATCACGGTTCGGCATTCCAGCCGAAATTGTCACCGACAACGGAACATAGTTCATTGACAAGGGCTTTCAAAAGCTGGTAGCTGATTTTAATATACAGCAACACTTCGCGTCTGTGGAACATCTGCAATCTAATGGGCAAGCGGAGGCTGCTAACAAGGTCATTGTAGATGGACTAAAAAAGCGGATGGAAGATGCTACGTCTAGTTGGGTAGACCAACTACCTTATGTCCTGTGGGGATACCGAACAAGTGTCCAATCGTCAACCGGGGAAACGTCTTTCAAGCTAACTTATGGGTGTGAAGCCATGATCCCGGTCAAGATTGGATAATCGTCTTGGCGAAAGGTCATAGCCCTTCAAAATGAAGAAGAGAACAGTAACGCCATCGCAATTGAGTTAGATTTGATAGACGAAGTTCGGATCGCGGCACACTGTCGGGATCTGGCAGCTAAACAACTTATATCAACCCGATATAACAAAAAGGTGCGACCTCGGTATTTCGACAAGGGGAGCCTCGTCCTTCGGAGGGCAGACATCGGCAACAAAAATGTCATAGAGGGAAAGCTGGCTCCCAACTGGGAAGGCCCATACCGGGTTATTGAAAACCTCGGTAAAGGAGCTTACAAGTTGGAGACGTTGCAAAAGAAAACCGTAAAGCGAACATGGAACGCTGACAAGTTGAAGGCTTACTATAGCTGAAGCAGATAGCCCTGATGAGGGCGGCTTCATTAAAAGGGCATGACATGAGTTTATGTGTGGGAAGCCGGCATGTTATTTCTTTTCTTTTTCTTGTACGACGTTTTATAAACGTGGATATTTGAATAAAAGGATGGCTTAGCCCAGTTTCTACGAATGAGATCATTGTTTGCCTTTTGATAGTAAAACGTGTAGAAGCCAGGGTATTAAAAATCTGGCTTCCAAAATCATGAACGACTTAAACATGTAGAAGCCAAGATATTAAAAATACGGTTTCCAAAATCATGAACGACTTAAAGCCAGGGTATTAAAAATCCGGCTTCCAAAATCATATACGACTTAAGCATGTAGAAGCCAGGGTATTAAAAATCCGGTTTCCGAAATCATGTACGATTTAAACGTGAGGAACCCAAGGTAATTAAACCCGGTTTCAAAAATCATGTCCAAGTAAAACATGTAGAGGTCAGGGCAATGAAACCCGTCCTCCGACATCGTGTACAGTTAAACATGATGAATTCAGGATAATGAAATCCGTATTCACAAATCATGTCCAAATAAAACATGTAGAGGCCAGGATAATGAAACCCGCCTTCCAAAACCATGGGTAATGTAAACACATAGAAGTCAGGGTATTGAAATCCGACATCCAAAAGCATGTGTAAGTCCAACATGATAAGCCCAGGGTAGTTAAACCCAGTTTTCAAGAATAATGTCACGTCAAGACATGAAGTGGCCCGGGTCATAAAACCCGTCCCCTTGAAATCAGGTCACAGTTAAACATGAGGAATTCAGGGTATATCCGTTTTCAAAAATCATGTAAAAATGGAGCATGTAGAGGGTAGGGTAATGAAACCCATCCTCTAACATCACGTACAAGTCATCGTATGTTTGAATTCTGAGCAATAAAGCTCGTCCGTCAACATCACGGCTAACATACTTGTTAAATTTTTTGCAACTTTAGTTGTTAAAAATCAAGTAGCAGGCAAGCAGATTCATGGCGATAAGTTAAAATGAACGACTAGATGCTACGTTCTTAATAACCGGCATATATAGCAATAATTATTCATGTAAGCAACAGCTTACACGAAGAGAGTTATGGCCTACGGCCAGGAGTATACAAAATTAAGGCAAAGAGAAGCCCCGCAGCAAGCACCAAACAAATACAGAGGGTTAAAACTGGGATTGCGTCTCAGTGGCCGACGGAGAAGGTTGCTCATCTTCACTTTCCTCACCCCCAGGAGGAATCAATTTCCCCTTGCCACTAACATAAGCCTGGAGATTCAACCCGACGATGTTTAGAGTGATAGCGGGATTCAGGGCCCGGATCTAAGAAACAACATTCTCAAAGGACAATCTGCCGATTTGGCTATATTTCGCAATCTTTGATTTGGCGGTGACAAGCTCCACAACCTTTTCTCTGAGAACACCAGTCAAATGATCATGGTCCGAGGTCATTTTCTGCATTTGAAGCGCATCCTCCCGACGGAGACCTTCAAGGCGTTACAACTCAGCTTGGGCGGCGGTCAGGTCAGTTTGCGTGACAGCCAAGTCGGCCCGAGCCGCAGTCAAGTCAGTCTGTGTCACAGTCAACTTGGTTTCGGCCATAGCAACTTCTTCCACCGCTGTAACAAACTTCCCGTTCAGGGAAATTAGTTCTCAGTGCAGTTTTTCTCGCTCGGCCCTAGATACCTCCAATTCTCCTTGAGCCCGATCCCTCTCCTCCATGACCTTTGTCAGATCGGCATTGCTCTTCAAAGCATCCAGCTCAGCTCGGAGTTCGTTCTTTTCCTTCCTCAAGCCCTCAAGAATGCCGGTTAACGTGGATACTCGTTTGGTTAAATCATTCACAGATTTCAGCCTGATAGCATTCTGAATCCTATGTGCAGCATAAGGTCGTATTAGGGAAGCGGCCCTATGGGTCTGCAGCTCAATATCGGCCAGCTGAAGCTTCTCTTTTTTGGAAGGCGATGAGGGTGAGTACAGCTGAGCAGGGGGACACATAAAGTCTCTAATTACTTGGGTGATCCAATCTGACCAAAGAGCCCCTCCAGTCATAGTGGGATGGTCGCGAGGCGTAGGAGAATGAGGATGGACATGAAGGAGCAGGTGAGGCCGGCGTAGGGGTTAAAGTAGGCACCTCTCCTGCAGGTGAGGCCGACGCAGGGGTCACAGTAGGGGCCTCTCCGGCAACCCGCTTGCCTTTGGACGTCTTGGCCCTCTTCTCACCGCGCTTCGATCCACCTTTGGGCGCGGAGCGTTTACGGGGAGCCTTGGTAGTACCAGCCTCCTCCGGGATAGGAGGTTCACCACTCACGGTAGGATCATCCGCTAGTGGTAGTGTGGGAGCATTCTCAGGATTTGCTGGAACCTCGACAAAAGCGTCAAGAAACTCAGGTCTTCCCATCTGTTGTCCTGCATCAAAGTAGAGAAGAATGTCATTAGTGAAAGCAAAGGCATTTTATAGGACACAGGAAAACTTAAAACCATAATCCCATACTCCTTGGTGCGCGTCGTCGAACTAAAGTGTTGGGTATATGATCGGCTGGGTCCATCAGAGACTCAAGGGTACTAGAGAGCTTCGTTAGCTTCACCACGGCCGCTTCCTCACTTACGGTAAGACTGGTCGGAGCAAAATCTCCAGGTTTGAACTTGTGATGGGTATTCGTCCAGTACAAAGGGAATCTGCCTTCAAGTTCCCCGGAATCGGCGGTGCGAAGGAACCACGGGCATTGAAAAGGGTGAGCGAGAACTTTGACAAAAGCTATTTTGAAATGTTTCCAAGACTCGCAAAAAGGTCTAAAGAGCATATGCTCGCTTCTCCCACGAAGGGACGTCCATCCAAAAAAGGTCGTTCCAGGTGCGCGGAACCCACCTAGCTCCAAGGGGGAGTAGAAGGTCATAAACACCGGCACGATACAACAGATTTCTAAGTCCCGGCATAGATTCTCAAAAGCAATGGCAAAGGCCCAGCCATTGGGATGAAGTTGCGTGGGAGCTAGTTGCAGGTGGTTCAGAAGGTAGGTTTGAAAATCGGAAAAAGGGAACCTTACACCGAGTTGGGTAAAAACATCTCGGTAAAAGAAAAAGAAGTGGGGTTCACATTTCCGTGATCGGATGGTGGCAACGGATTCGTCATCCATTGGAAGCCTTATCGAATACCCATCCCCATCTCTCACGCCGAGTGAGGGAAATTCCTTGTCGGTCAGGGTATTTTTTACCTCGGTTACTCGAACGTGAACGACTTTCTTCGGAGAGGTTGGATTCCGAACAGAGCCAGACGAACTACACCCGTCCGCTGTAGGCGAAAGCTACAACTGAGAGGAGGATGCCATCTAAACCTAAAATGCAAAGAAAGGGCAAAATTAGAAAATAAGCCATATTCCTGGATTAGCATTCACTCCCAAACACACTTCAGCTTTCTGGGAACCGCATTGGTGGGGGAAGGATTATGGTGTCGACGATAACCTAAGGCTGGAAAAATTTCTGGGCTGGGGTATGACACGGTCATTTCTGGGCAACCAGAATGAAAATCTGTTCTGATCTACTGAAGATAGAAGAAGACGATAAGTTTAATGAGGTGGTATAGGGTGCGAGCCATTCGTTTAAACCAGAAAACCCAGAAACTCAATGAAGTACTCTTTAAGCAACAATACAAAGTTCAGAAAAATCCTTCAAATGCTAGACACTAGAGGTTTGGCAAAAGCGAGAATCGCAAAGAATATAAAAGTTAAAAGAACCGTTGAAGTACCTGATAAGAAGATCGGCGAAAGTTGAGCGAATGCAAATAGAAGCAGACTATCGTGAAGTTTTCTTGCAGGGAGTGCAGGCAAAGCGTTGAGTATGTAAAAGTGCCCACAAGACGAAGAAAGAGGAAATATATAGGTTTTTGAATTCAAACCGTCTGAAGGGTGTTTGAATTTGAAGCGATAGGGGCAGTTGTGTCCTTACACGCCAAAAAGTAGGTTGAAACCCTAAAAAGTGCAATGATGTTTTTTCTGAGTTAACGCAGGCATTAAATGCGCGCGACTTACAAGGGCCTATAGCGTGGCATACACTCCTACGGAGGCAGTTACACGCTGCGACGCATCAGTTTGGAGAAAAGGGATGTGTCTTTTCGCATTTGGGTCAGGTACATCCTAGCCCCCCGAGGATTCCTGGTGATATAGCCGGGTTATTATTAAAAGTCTCAGTTCAAAGAAAGTCAGTTCTGATGCCCGATGGTTCTACCCGGGTTCCCGAGACATAAACACCTCGGTCACACCCGAGTTAGGGTGGCATAAGCAAGTCAGATTCTTTGTTAAGATAAACGCGGCATATGCGGCCACAGACGAATTAAATGGAGAACCCGGAATCAACACTTAGTCAACCTCGGTTGTAGAAAAAAGTTTCATTATTGGTGTTTGCATGCATTCAATCTGAGTCAAGACATGAGTGAAAAACAGAAGCAAGCTTTGTATTGATATCTGATCAGGTTACACAGTGCTTTTACAAGGAAATAAACTGCCATACACGCTTACAAAGGTGGTTGAAGGATCAAAATACAGAAAATAAGGCTACATTCATAAACCTTATTTATGAATCCCCTAATTACAACAGGTGATGATAACCAGAAACCTCCCACAAAGTTGGAGAGACCTGGAGACGAAGGTCGAACAACTATCCAACTATTACATCATTTTGTTGAAGGTGCTCGTTAGATATGCTGGAGTCCCTAGAGAAGTTTAGACAAGTCTAGGAAGAATGGCAAACATGTCTCGGGCCTCCCATGGTGGATGAAGAAGCTCAAATGCGAGATTAGAAGATGCTCAGATAAAAGCCTGAACCTCTTCCCAAGATCCCATACAAAGTTGAACCAGATGTGAAGACTGGCAAATACATCTGGGATCCCAGGCATCCACCACGCGACGTGCTTGAAGATTAGCAAATACATCTTAAGACAAAGCCGCAGAACAAAGACCAAGAAGGCCATTCCTCCTTCCGAAAACGCACTCTTCTTCCCCACATGGCTGGAAAAATGGAAGTTAGGCAACGGATGATGGAGTTTAAAACTCTCACCAAGAAGCTCATAGTATCTTTGGGAAATATTCGCCCAAAAAAGAATGGGAACCAGACCAGTTGTGATGAAGAATGAGAGGCGATGGAGGGATTTATAGGACGAGCAAACTGTAAGGGCTGAGCGGCAATAAATGACACTTTAATAAAAACGGCGATTTCTTTTCCAAGAAAAGGAATAATGACTGTCGTTAAAGGACGTGAGTATTAATTGTGCACGAAAACCGAAGAGTGCCCAATTAATGTGAAGATATGACCGTATGACACAAGATAAGTAAGCTGAACGGTCATCAAATCAGAGTATGCCACGTGTCTCCACCTCACCGAAGATTGGGGGCAGCACGCATATAGAGAATTTTGAAACACTAAACTCGGTACAATTCAGATGAGACAATCTCAGAAACTATGAAGACACATGGATTATGGTTTCCACTCGGTTAAACGGAATATGGGAAACGCCGAAGTTAAGTCAAACTCGGTCAAGCATCCGGGGTTTCGGTGTTTAAAAGTATGTAACCTGGAATCTCGGGGTTACAACTTATAAACCCTGATGTCTCGGTTTAAAATATATAAACCCGGAATTCTGGGTTAGCGCACGCGAACTCCCAGCAATCGCGAGCACATGGTCCGGATTTTGAAAATAACACATCCTGGCAGTTCAGAAACCTAAACTACCAGGATGCGGGGCAGATAGAGTGGGCAACGATTTGCGTGTTATCAAAAACCGGTATTAACGCAAACCAGAAAGTTTAATGCAAGCTCGGACAAGTATCCGAAATGAGCACGTTGAACGATTTGCGCAAACAGTAAGTATTTTTTATTCATTAAGATTTACTTACGCGTTATTAAATGCAGGAATATAAATCAGGCAATTAGGCCGGGAAAGTTGCTACGAAAGCAAAGTCGGATACAGGAGATCTCGAAAAGCAGTCAATTAATCTCGGCAGCTCAGAGACCTGAACTACCAAGCTTGGGGGCAACTATTATGGACTCAAATAATGGGCTTGGCAGAGGCTGAGCCCAATAGGAGTGCCTTAGGTGGGAAGCCCTCCTTGAGATAGGTAACTTGCCAATCACCTCTTTAATGTGCCGTTAATTCAGGGATCATGCAGATACTGGAGCAGGCACCATTAGGAAGTGAGATACGCACGACGCCAGAGAAAGACTGAGGGTTAGGAGAACGAAACCCTAGGTAATCTCTATAAATAGGAGGTTACCTACCAGGTATGTTCTCCATGTTCACCAGTACATTCTTTACCATTCAGTCTCACTGTGCACAGACACCACCCTCAGGCGAAGAGCCAACCCTGTGTAGCACAGTGATCCGCTAGCAACCACTGATATCTCCTCCATAGATACCAGTGGGCGCTACACCCGATCCAATATCAATCATACCTAGCCCACTGAGGCTAGACATCTATGTTCTATTATAGAACACCCTGCAATAAATCCAGCAACTGTGTTTATGATGAAAAGCTTCTTTTCCAGAAATTCAAGAAATCATGACATGCCAGCAAAAAAGTGAAGTTGAGAGATCATATAAAATATATAGAACAACAAAATTACCTTCTTTCCTAAATCTATCATCTTTCCCTCATTTTTGAAGTATCAGTTCTTCTTCTCCTCCCCTCTTCTTCATCAGTCTCCTGATCTTCGCCAATGAATCACTCTTCTTCCATCTTCATAGTTCTTCCACTATTTACTCCCTTCCTATTGCGGTGAAGATGAAGGAGAAACTTGAATAGCCAAATCAACAGTTGATAACATGCTAGGGAGGTAAAAATGGATTAGAATAGCGCAAAAACGCATCAAAAAAGCATGAAGACTTTGTGGAGCAAATCGCTGGCACGTGTTCTTTGATCTACAGTAGAAAAATGAAAACAAAAGACAAAGGGAAGGACGAAGATTGTAATCAAACCATTTTAGCATTCTGGAGAAGATAAGAGCGCTGCGGGGAAAAAGGACTAGGAAAGGGAACCGACGGCTGACAACTGAGAGAATGAGGGGGGTGACATTTTTCCTTCCAAAAAAATTTGCCAAATAATGAATAGTAGAAAACTGTTGAATGAAAACAATCGGAGAACCCACAAGCCAAAGAAGAAAGAAAAGGAAAAACATGGAATGGAAGATCAGTTCACCTCGTCATCCTCCGTCGCTTCTCCATCACCGCCGAGGTCTCCAAATTTCCACAACGCCCACAACAAGTATTAATTTATATCACCTTCTAATGCTTTGGGAGAAGCTTGAATAGCCACCAAGAAAATGTGAAAAAAGTTTTATAAAAAATTATGATATAAAAAAGGTATCAAAGAGCTGTCAAAACTCACAGATAAAGTTGTCAATCACCTATTAGAGTTGTCAATTGGACTTTTTAACAACCGAATTTTCTATGAGATTTTTTTAATATTTTTTGGGTCCTTTGGATCTTAAAGGGATTTTTTCTAAAAAGAAAAGGCGATAAAGAGAGAGGATGATTGAAAATGATGCAGGAGTATCCTCGGGGAAGGGAAAACCAAAAAGATAATGAGATGAAGAGAGAGATGTGGAAGATTTAAGGGAAAATGATGATTAAATATCTTTTGAAATTCCTAACCCAAAATCCCTGTTAACATTTTGAAAAGACATAAAGGTGACAGGGATCAATTGATATTTTAAAATGTTGGTGAATATACTATTTTTCCCTCTCTTCCTCTTTCTCTTTCCTCTCCCTCTCTTCCTCCTCCTCTCCTCTTCCCATCGGCATCGCCATGGCAAGAGACATTGAAGTTACCATGGCTCTCAACAAGTCTCTCTTCCTCTCACACCGTCATCACAGATCTATCGATCTCTTCCTCAATATAATAACGGTCTGCAAACGAATTCTTCTCTCTTCCTCTTTCGTCAACTAAAAGTGGCATATCAGTCTTCGAAATGATCCCTATAATGTCCTATCTTCTTTTTGGCTGGCTTATTAAGTGGCAAATCCTTTATATTTTTTTTCACAATTATGTGTAGTTTTTATGGGCCCAATTTTGCAAAATTCTATCATCTCTTCTTATGATTATCATTACCGCAATATATTGCTTTCGAGTTTGATGAAAATTGAGGAAGAGTCGTGATGGTGGAGGAATGTTGGAATTAGTGTTTTAAGAGGAGGTTAGAAGGTTGAATGGAACAGGTTTCATAATGGGTTTGGAGAAAGAAGAAGGTGAACAATAAATGAGTTTGAGGAAGAAGGTGAATAATAAATGTGGTATTTAACAAAAATTGTAATGGGAATTACAAGTTCATTGATAGGATTAACAAGTTTAGTAATGCGAATAACAAGTTCATTCTTCAGGGGGGGCACATGTCACTGATGAAACCAAAATCTGACCACCATTAACAAATTGTGTAATGGGAATAATAAGTTCATTAATAGGATTAACAAATTTAGTAATGAGAATGCAAGTTCATTCTTAAGGGGGAATAACAAGTTGATTAATGTGTTCCCCCTGAAGAATGAACTTATTATTCTCATTACTGAATTTGTTAATCCCATTAATAAACTTGTTATTCTCATTACTCAATTTGGTAATGGTGGTCAGATTTTGGTTTCATTAATGACATGTGTTCCCCCTAAAAAATGAACTTGTTATTCTCATTACTGAATTTGTCAATTCCATTAATGAACTTGTTATTCCCATTAAGCAATTTGTTAATAGTGGTCAGATTTTGGTTTCATCAATGACACGTGTTCCCCCTGAAAAATGAACTTGTTATTTACATTACTGAACTCTTAATTCTATTAACGAACTTGTAATTCCCATTATAATTTTTGTTAAATCTCACATTTATTGTTCACCTTTTTCTTTCTCAAACTCATTTACTATTTATCTTCTTCTTCCCTCAAACCCATTCCATTCAGCCTCCTGACTTCCTCCAAAAACACTAATTTCAACATTCCTCCAACACCATATCTCTTCTTCAACTTTCATCAAACTTGAAAGTAATATATTTCGGTAATGATAATCATAGGAAGATCAGATGATAGAATTCCACAAGATTGGGCCCATAAAAACTACACAGAATCTTGAACAAAAAATATTAAGGATTTGCCACTTAATAAGCCAGCCAAAAAGAAGATACAACATTATAAGGACCATTTCGAAGACTTATAATATGCCACTTTCAGTTGACGGAAGAGGAAGAGAAAAGACTTTGTTTGCAAACCGTCATTGAGGAAGAGATAGATCTGTGACGGCGGTGTGAGAGGAAGATAGCCTTGTCGAGAGCCATGGTAGCTTCAATGTCTCTTGGTGTTGCCATGGCGACGTTGACAGGTAGAGGAGAGGAGGGGGAAGAGAGGGAAAGGAAAGAGGAAGAGGGAAAAATAGTAAATTCAACAACATTTTAAAATTTCAATTTGATTCATATAAGGTCCTTTTATAATGTTAACAAACTTTTTAGGGTTTAGGAATTTCAAATGGTATTTGATCGTCATTTTCCCAAGGTTTAATTATAAAATAATAACTGGTAAGTGGCGGGAGTTCAAAGATCGGAGAACTTTTGAATTCATTATAACAAAATAATATAATAATATCATGTCGTAAAGTAATAGTAATTGTAAGCATTACGAAAGGGATATAATGTAGGAGATACAAAGTTTTTAGAAGAAATAAGTGAATTACTTGTCAATCAAGGAAAATTTCTATGGTAGGGGAATTGGGCCAATGGAAAATAGCATAGCGTTGAATGGGGCTGGGGTGTCAGTTGTGCCTTCTCTGTGGCTCCTGCTGCGCCTTAAATTTGGGTTCATCTCCAAATTTTGTTTGTGGTTTTTTGTTCATTAGATTTTAGTTGAAATGGGAGATATTTTGATATGTTATGGAAAAAAAAAACAGAGTTGTTTTCAATTTTTTTTACAATTTTTGAAAAATCGTATATTGAAAACAACTTCGATTTTAACCCATAGGATATCAAAATGTCACTCATTTCATATAGAATTTAATGACAAACAAATCAAAAAAAAAAAATTGGAAAATACCCTAAATTTGAGGCGCATCTGAGAAGGCACATCTAACACCCTCAATTCCATTAAATGCACAAGAGGAAAGAGAAAGGAAGAAACAAACCAAAATAACATTCAAATTCAAATTTGAAGAGGTAAAATGAATGAGGAAATGAATGCAACTCTTTTTTAAAGGGAAATTAAAAATTAAACAAAATAGAACAATAACGAACTAGGAAACTGATAACGTGCCATTTTGGATTTATTTAAATTTGAGCGTTAAAGGCAAAAAAATGCAGTAGCTTAAAAGACAACGCTCACACAGTGATCAAAAGAAAACCTGTTTGGAATGTTCAGAGCGTTGGCTTAACTTTAAGTCAAAAAAGCTCAAAAAGTCAGTTAAGGAAAAAACTCCATAATGTAGCTTTTTCCAAAACGCTCTCAGCTTTTTGACGTAGGCCCCGCCACTTCTACCACCATCAATCCAAACACAAATCATTATCTATAACCTGATTTTTTTTCCTACCGAGCTTTTTTTAAAGTCAGATAGCTTTTTAGTCACCGCTCCTACCATCAACCCAAACAGGCTAGCTTTATTGATAATATTAATAAATGGAACAAGGTGCAAAAATACCCATTTACATATACTGCATGTATATTTGTCCCCATAATAATCTTTGGGTGCAAAAATAATTATGATATTTAAAAAAGGGGACCTAGCTCCGCTAATAAAGAAAACATCCATTAACTTTTGGTTTTGGGTGCCCTTTTAATAATTTTTAAATAATTATTTTAAGAGTAAATGTGCAAAATTACCCATCTATATATCCTACATGTACGTCTGGCACCATATAAATCCTCGGGGTGCAAAAATACCTATGATCATTAAAAAAGGAAGACAAAAATCTCAACTCTGCTAATAAAGGCAAACCGTTAATTTCTGGTTTTGTGTGCCCCACTTTAATAATTTTTGAATAATTATTTAAAAAACTCTCACCCTTTCTCTCTTCCCACACCCCTCTCTCTCCCCCTCCAAACCAGAGCTTCACCTTCACACCGGCAATGACTCTCTTCGGGTACCCACATGATCACCCCATTTGTGCTACCTGCTCCTTGCAAATGACCTTCCATAGTCCATCATGGGAACTTTTCTCTTCATTAATGGAATCAGGAATTAACAAATGTTTTCCTTCATTAACCGAGTTGGCATTTTTGTCTCATTTTCTAATGATCATATTCATAGGTATTTTCGCACTTAAAATTATATATGGTGTCAGACGCACATGTGGGATATGTAGATGGATATTTTTGCACCTTCACCCTTAAAATAATTATTTAAAAATTATTAAAGAGGGGCTCACAAAAACCAAACATTTGCATTCACTAATGAAGCTGTCATTTTTATCCCTTTTTTTTTTTTAATGATCATAGGTATTTTTGCACCTAAGGATTGTATATTATCGCAGATGCACATACAGGATATATAGGTGGGTATTTTTTGCACCTTTGCTTTTTTTCATTTTTAATTGATTATTAATCGCACGGACGTGATCATCATCCATCATCCAAATTAAAGGTAGTAGGCAGTGGAGTTAATCACATGATGACCCATCAATCCCTTTCCTTTACCGTCATCAGGGTGTTTAAGGGTATGTTTGATTTGAGGGGAGGGGAGGGGAAATATTTAATGGAGAGGAAAACTTTGTGGGCCCCACTACACTAAATGTTCCCACCATTTTCTCCTCCCCTCCTTTTTTTTCCCTCCCCTCCAAAGGCTTTTGAGTAACCGAACTAAATAAAATGTATTAAATTAAAAACCAAACCAAACCTTATTATTTCTTCTTACCATTTAATCTTCACTTATTAAAACGGGAAAGTCAGAACTAAGAACCTAGAGCAATTGATATTTATTGAGAAAGACCTCAAAAGTTATACTTATTTAGAAGGACCAATTACCAAAATATAATTTAAAAATACTAAATTGCCTTTGATTAAACTTCCTATAATATTTTCTTCAATATCTCCCACATTTTAATTTTAAAGTAATTTGAATTTTATTTTCAATAAGAATAACAACAGTCAAAATCACCATTTTCTTAACTTTAACTAAAACCTACATAATCAAATCATCAATATATCATTTAATTATTAACCTAGATATTGACCCATTTAAATCATTAATTTATTTTGCTGACTTATATAATCTTATATAAAATGAACTCTAAGTAAAATAGAGGAATCTAGAAGAGTTTGAATTTTCTATCTAATATCTTAGTCGTTAAAAAAGCTTTATCCCAAAAAAAAAGCCGAAATGTTATTATTATTATTTTTATATTATAAAATTTATTGATTACATTAATATTTTATAAAAAATATTTTTTGATTTAGACACGAGTATTCTCTAGAGAGGCAATTCTGAATACCATTATCGAATAAAAATTATAATAGATTATCTACATTTTTTAAGTATATTAACATTACATAGTTTTCGGTCAAGAAAACCATAACATGGATTTTTATTTTTAAAACTCACATAAATCAATTTTGACATGAAAACAAATTATGCAAACCTCCTTTGAATTGTTTAAAATTACATATAATTTTAATTATACACACACACACTTTCTTTAACATTCTTAATAAATTATATAACATTTTGAGTTTTCCTAAAATTATATAATTTTGATTCTTAAATAAAATTGAAAGATGGTTGTGTTATATTTTTTAATAGATACATACGTAAGTAGTAAAAGTTAAGACTGAATTTAATGAAATTTAAATATTTAAAATTGTTTTAAAAATAGAATGTGAGAGAAAATGTATGAGGTTTAATTTAGGGAAATTTAGTATTTTAAATTTTTATTTTGATATTTAGTCTTTCTAAATAATTACAATTTTTACACTCCTTCCCAATAAATATCATTTGCTTTAGGTTCTTCATTCTAATTAGATAGAATCTTTTATAATATGCTTATGTAAAAATTTTCCAAAAGATTTGCCAAAACAAACTCCCCTAAATTTGAAGAAAAGAAAACAATTGTTGTTTTAAGATATAATTGAAGAAATTCATTTTTATTCAAAACATGGAGAGAAATTTTATGAACTTTTATTCAGTCATGGGCGATATTGATGTAGAGCAAGAGTAAGTTTACAAGTAATCAAATGTTTTCCAAAAGAGGAAGCTTCTATAATTTAAAGCATGTTTGTTTTTACTTCTAGAAATGTTTTTACCATTTATGAAGTAAGTATGTGAGAAGAGTTTCGTTTCAATTTGTAAACAAGTGCTTAAAAAAGCACTCTTCTTTAGAAGTTCCCAAACAAGATACATCAATATAAACGACATACGTATGAAATAGGAGACGATGATCATCTAGGCTTGGAACCATATGAGACGAAACTTATTGGAATTTGGAGCCCAATAAGGAAAAACCAAAATTGAGGCAATAGGGGAACCTAAAAAACACAGGAATTTGAAGATGCTTAATCGTTTGAGAACTGCATCTTCAATTAAAAGCTCTCGATATGATCCCAATTCAGTAGATTTCTGCGCACCAACTGAAACCTTTTCCTTTCATATACATTTATCAGAAGTCATGAACGGCGATCTCTCATAAACAAACAGGCCTAAGCTTAAGCAGTAAAATAAATTAGAAAACTCAAATATTGACCAACAAGATGGAATTGACACTTCCCTACGACGCCTGTGTTCAGCAGAGGTGAAGGAAAAATGCCAAAATTAGCAGCTAAGAATAACAACAGAAAGACCAACGGGCTCAACTTAGGCACTCATCATGGCCAAAATATTCTCATATTGCTACGTTCCTTCTACACTATCTGAAGAGGAAAGGGCTTTAGAGAATGTTTAGGCCATGGTGGTATCTCGCTGAACACAGATCATATCTCACTTCTTTATCATAAGCTACCAACACAACTTTTGATCATCTTCCATTGTAAACTCGTCAACGGTCTAAAACACAAATAAACAGCTTCTTAGAAATCATTAAGAGCATATCAAAATCCCCACCAAGGATTCCGATTCAGCAAAGACCATCCTAACTCCCCTATTTAATACTACCTCCGTCAATTATAGGAGCAATTTAACCGATTTTGGGAAAATTAAGGAGAGGAGTTAAATTAGTTAATTTTACTCATTTTCTTAAAATGTCCTTATATAAATTTAAAATGACACAAGTTGCACTAATTATAAGTGTTTCTAATTTGTCTTACGTTAGATATTCATAACATATTAGTTCATATATGTATATTAATTGCTTTTTATATAGCCATGTGTATACATATAGATCTAATTTTCTTTCCATACGTTTTCTAATTGAAATAATGGTCTTCTATATAAACATATATGTGTATATATATCTATATATATATAGATCTATCTACATACATAAAGACACACCCATATATCTACACACACACAGATATATATATATGTGTGTGTGTTCACACATATATATCTACACATATATATATTGACACACATAAACACAAACACACATATATATGTAAACACACATATATATAATGCTCCTAATAATAAGTATAAATAGGGGTATTATAGGAAAAAATTGACAAAAGTTAAAACTTACTCTTATAATTAGGACCAAAACCAACTCCAAAATTTGCTCCTATAATTAGGGACGGAGGGAGTATGACAGGATCAATTTAAGAAGGCATCAAGAATGAGATAAGAAACCATGCCACAGGGGACAGGTCACTTTTAATTCTATAGAAAAGCACAGAACACAACACAACATGATCATAATGGAAACGATATACTACATAATAACAAAGTACTGACTGTCTGACTGGAACATTCACAAAGTTAAGAAGAAAACATTAACTAGTTATTTAAAGGCCCATCATAGGCCTACAAACAAGTTCTAAAGGTCACAGACCCCAACAACAATTATTGAAACTGACCAAACGATGCAACGCCAAACATTTCAGAATCCTCCACGAAGACGCAGGACAAGATGAAGGGTGGACTCCTTCTGAATGTTGTAGTCAGCAAGGGTTCTTCCATCCTCCAACTGCTTCCCTGCAAAGATCAATCTTTGCTGGTCCGGAGGGATTCCTTCCTTGTCCTGGATTTTTGCCTTCACATTGTCAATAGTATCTGAACTCTCAACCTCAAGGGTTATGGTTTTGCCTGTCAAGGTCTTCACAAAGATCTGCATACCTCCCCTTAGACGAAGCACAAGATGAAGGGTGGACTCCTTTTGAATGTTATAATCAGCCAATGTTCGTCCATCTTCAAGCTGCTTTCCAGCGAAAATCAACCTCTGCTGGTCCGGAGGGATTCCTTCCTTGTCCTGGATTTTTGCCTTCACATTGTCAATCGTATCTGAACTCTCAACCTCAAGGGTGATGGTTTTGCCTGTCAAGGTCTTCACAAAGATCTGCATACCTCCCCTCAGACGAAGCACAAGGTGAAGGGTGGACTCCTTTTGAATGTTATAATCAGCCAATGTGCGTCCATCTTCCAGCTGCTTTCCAGCGAAAATCAACCTCTGCTGGTCCGGAGGGATTCCCTCCTTGTCCTGGATTTTTGCCTTCACATTGTCAATCGTATCTGAACTCTCAACCTCAAGGGTGATGGTTTTTCCTGTCAAGGTCTTCACAAAGATCTGCATACCTCCCTTAAACGAAGCACAAGGTGAAGGGTGGACTCCTTTTGAATGTTATAATCAGCCAATGTGCGTCCATCTTCCAGCTGCTTACCAGCGAAAATCAACCTCTGCTGATCTGGAGGGATTCCTTCCTTATCCTGGATTTTTGCCTTCACATTGTCAATCGTATCTGAACTCTCAACCTCAAGGGTGATGGTTTTGCCTGTCAAGGTCTTCACAAAGATCTGCATACCTCCCCTTAGACGAAGCACAAGATGAAGGGTGGACTCCTTTGAATGTTATAATCAGCCAATGTGCGTCCATCTTCCAGCTGCTTTCCAGCGAAAATCAACCTCTGCTGGTCCGGAGGGATTCCCTCCTTGTCCTGGATTTTTGCCTTCACATTGTCAATCGTATCTGAACTCTCAACCTCAAGGGTGATGGTTTTTCCTGTCAAGGTCTTCACAAAGATCTGCATACCTCCCCTCAGACGAAGCACAAGGTGAAGGGTAGACTCCTTTTGAATGTTATAATCAGCCAATGTGCGTCCATCTTCCAGCTGCTTACCAGCGAAAATCAACCTCTGCTGGTCAGGAGGGATTCCTTCCTTATCTTGGATTTTAGCCTTAACATTGTCAATTGTGTCAGAGCTCTCAACCTCCAACGTAATAGTCTTGCCAGTAAGGGTCTTCACAAAAATCTGCATACCACCACGGAGACGCAGAACAAGGTGAAGGGTGGACTCCTTCTGGATGTTATAGTCAGCCAAGGTACGGCCATCCTCAAGCTGTTTACCAGCGAAGATAAGCCTTTGCTGGTCTGGTGGGATTCCCTCTTTGTCCTGGATCTTTGCCTTGACGTTATCAATAGTGTCGGAGCTCTCTACCTCCAGGGTGATGGTCTTACCGGTGAGAGTTTTGACAAAAATCTGCATACCACCACGTAAACGGAGCACGAGGTGGAGCGTTGATTCTTTTTGAATGTTATAGTCGGCAAGGGTGCGTCCGTCCTCAAGCTGCTTACCCGCAAAAATCAGTCGCTGCTGGTCCGGTGGGATCCCTTCCTTATCCTGAATCTTTGTCTTGACGTTGTCAATGGTATCTGAGCTCTCAACTTCGAGAGTGATGGTCTTGCCTGTAAGGGTCTTGACGAAGATTTGCATCTATAGCACACACCAAATATATCAGACCAGATCAGATCTCACGAAATAACTAAAACGACACACTAATACTAACGAATCCTTGCTACAAAACAAGGATTGAAACGATTTTCCAAACAACGAAAGAAAGACCGTTCAAAATTGAAAGCTTTCATAAACAGATCCAAAGATCTTCGTAAAAGAATTTTTCCTAACAGCGTCCAAGATAGAATCAGATCACACAAATAGTTAAGAGATATTAATAAAGCGCAATTGGTAAAAGCTTCGATTGTAAAGTTTAAAGCATGTTTAGAAAAGATCGGAAGATCGTCGAGAAACAGAAAATTCTCGACAGAATTTCAACCTTGCCTATTAGATCCGGCAATTTCGTAAGCAAACTCAACTATGAATAAGAAACAAACTAACGATTCCAACAGTTCCCGCAAAAATATATAAACACATTTAAACGAACGAAAAGGTTGGAAGAACAATTACGTTTCCGTTCGAAATAATCCGACGCTCTACAATTCTTTCAACTCCCAACGCATATGGATATTTTCAAATACAAACCTCGACTGTAACCAAAGAAAAGAACACAAACCTAAAGAAGCATAACAGAAAAGGATCGTAAGAGAAAAACACACCTTGTGGTTAGGTTTGCAGAGTTTTCTCCGGTAGCGAAATAATTGTGATGTGAAGAAATTTCGAGGCTCGGGGTTTCTTTTTATAACGAAATAAGGTGACTGCTCACGGCACGGGTGCTGCAATTTCGTGTTTATCCAATAATATTATCACAAGTGTACGAATGAAATGGCTTTAGACGACATTGACCCGGCAACGTTTGGAAGCAGGGTTGAATTTCTCTCATAATCATTTTCTCATTATCCTTCATCATCTCTAAATCATATACATCTAATCAATCACAATACTACTTTAATATCTCTCTCCTTTCCAATCAATTACCAAATTGATTAATGAGAGAAAAGAAGAAAAAAAGTTGAGGAGAAAATCATGTTCCCACACAAGACGTCCAACTTAGGAATCCACCCTTTGAATTATTTTCCTCTTTTCTTTCTTTTATTTTCTTTCCATCATCTATTAATCCTCCGTTTATTATTAATTACTTCTTCCTGTCATTTATTATAATTTTTATAAAAGTCGAAAATTTAAATTATTTTAGTCATTTTAATAAAAACCTAACAAAAATTATCTCAACATTTAATATATATTTTTTCATTATGTCCCTCATTAATTAAGTATATATTTCATTGACTAAAGGGTTAGTGAACTTATATTTATTTTATTTCTTTCTCTTATTTTCCCTATAAATAAATAAAAACATATTAAAAATAGTTTATTTTAAGATATATTTATTATTTTTAATTAATTTTAGTCATTTTTTAAAACCTGTATAATTCGATTATTAAATTATTATAAAAAATAACCGGCGAGAAATTAAGTAATTGGACAAGATGGGCTAGGTGATCGTGACGACGGAGTGACCACACCTTGCGAGAAAGTAGTTGATTCGATCACGTTTTTTTTTTTTTAAATAATATTCAATGATGTTATTATTCTTATTATTTTGGTATCCCATCCGATTCACCAAAACCTTCTGCCTCTAACTAATCCATATTTTCCCCCATCGGGCTCACGGTTGTGAGGGAATAACTCTCAATATCAGTTTTAATTTCCATTTCCATGTCTCAAATCGAGAATGTAGTGGTGGGAAAGTAAGTCCTTACCACTTTTTTTTTTTTTGATACAAAAAGTTTTGGAGGGATCAACATGGTCCCCACAAGGCTGTGGCTGTACCCGGGCTCTATAAGACTTCATGGGGACTTACGAGATCGCTCTACCAGAAGTGAGTCCCATTGACAAGCAGAGGGATCGAACCCGCGTCCAGCGCCTGGCCCCAGATCCCTTACCATCTATGTCAACTCAATTGTAGTCTCTTACCACTTAGTTCCAATGATTATTGGTTATTCAATAACGTTATCCCAACATGAGGAGCACTACAGATATTTTAGAGTCCCTGGGCCCATCGCCCTTGACGTTGGCCAGCTAAAGCTCTTTATTTATTGCAAGTGGATTATTCTATATGTGTTTTTGTGGATATGAAATTATCTTTAATTAATTTGCCGAGCAATCTCTTTTTGCCCCCATTTTTCGGCAATTTGAGATTTCATTGACACGGTAAACAAGCAATGAGTATGGAGGGCCGGGTTAGAAGCATTAAGTAGTAAATTTATTTGGAAAGTTTTCATTGATAAATAATATTATTCTAAAAGTTTTTCTTTGTTTTAATATTGTAAGAAAGTTTAAACGTAGCAATTTTACTCAATTCTATTAAAAACTAATATTGATCGTTAACTTTTAATAGAAATAAGCAACATTCTTATGCCTTAAAACTTATAAGCGGCATTGAGATAAGAAAAACTTTCGCGCAACATTGCTTCTTGCGTTTATACTTCAGAGATGAATTTACTATTTAATCCGAAATGAAATTATATGACGAATCGCATGTGTATTAATGAGCAGCGGTTTAAATACTGAGATAGCTCTTACTAGTAAAATAATAATTACGAGTTCCATACAATCACATCTTTTGGATCACCACTTTCTTAGCTCTCCCAACTTCTGAAGTTATTATCTTTCTTTCTCCTGTAAAAGTGAAAATACTCTTTCTTTCATTGTGTTGCTATTACACCTTTGTTTTAAAATCTCAAATTGAGTTGATTATTACTACTACACCTTCACTCTCAGAGATGTACCGATCATGGATTAAAATCTTCTTGATATCAAAATCTCTGTGAGGACAACGTGGAATTTCAATAGGATATAGGTTTTTGCTGTATTTATTTTATAATATTCATAATTTCATAAGAAAATTGGGGATAAATTCTCATTTGGAAAAATAATAAAAGGGCTTAAGAAAAGGTGAAGCCATGAGGTCTTTATCCTTAATGAAAACATTCAATATGACCTAATATGCAAGTCACTTCCTAAAATATATAACTAGCTTTCATAATATGCAAGTGATCTTCTGAAATATGCAACTACCTTTAGTATAAGAGAGGAGAAGAACTTTGGCCTGCTGCTGGGACTACCCACTTTTTTTTCCTCCTTTTTATTTACAATAAAATATTGAAGGGTAATTTAGTCCTTTTCTTAATGTTTTCATTAAGGGTAGAGCGGTCATTTTATGTGGTCACTCTTTTTCCCAACAACTTGTGGCTACTCATTTTCCCTATTGATCTCATGGGTAAAAGTGAAAAAAACAATTCAATTTGGGACATATTTAATGAGTTAATTGTCACTTCTTATTTTGATGAATTAGTTAAAGTGCTCTATGAACAAGATGAAGTAAATGAACATTAATTATAGGGACAAAACTACAAAATAATCATTAATTATCTTACAAGTAACTTATACCCATTGTTGTCAAACTCACGAGTTGACTACTACGAGTTTTTACCGTTTTTATGTTTCTATTTTATAAAAATGAGTCGAGTCGGTTAGCTAAACTCGTGTTATTGTAAACTCAATTAAACTCACAAGTTTATACAGAGTTTACCATTTTTACGTTTCTAGCTTATAAAATCGTTGTTAACATGGCCCATTTGGATGGGTTTTTTTCATAAAAAGTACTTTTTAATGTAAAAAAAATGTTTTTAATTAATTTATATGTTTAGATAATTTTTTTTAAAAAGCAAAAGTCACAAAAAGGGCCAAAATGCTGCTTTTTTAAAAGCTCCAATTTGGAGCTTAAAAAAAGCACTACAAAAAAACATTTTTTTTAAAAACCCATCCAAACGGGCCCTATTCTTAAACTCATATTAACTTTTTTGATTTGATCATGTTCAATGGCTTTATATAAAAATTTGGTAAATACACTTTCGATCCCTAACAAAAAACATGGATCCTATTTTGGTCCCTTTAAAAAAGTTCTTTTTAGTCCATAAAAACGAATAAGAGTCGATTGGTGGGCGATTTTGATCCTCACAAATTTTCAAAAAGTCGTTTTAGTCTCATAAAAAAGACGAATAAGGATCATTTTTTTTGTCGGGGATCAAAATGGTCCGTGTTTTTGTCGAGGACCGAGGAAATGGTATTTACTATAGAAATTTTATAGAAATTTCTTTGTTAAATATGATAAATAATGAATGTTGATGGATTTAATTTCAATTATTTGAATTTAAAATATATTTAAATCAAATTGTTATCATTTTTATATTTTAATTATTTAATTATACACTAGTAATACCTATTTAATAATAAAAATATACTCTTCTTGCTTATATCTGCTTTGGTCCTATTTATAAGTCCATTTTGACCAAAAAATGTGGTCTTATTTATAAGTACAGTTTCATGTAATAAATGAGATTATGACAATTTTACCTATATTAATTGTACTCATGAAGATAGAGAAATAAAGAGGTTGAAAAATACTCAATTATAAATGAGGGCGAGTTGAAAATTTATCCCATAATCATTGAGTCAACTAACTTTCTTTGGTATGTGAGATTTGATCAAAGTGGATTTATAAATAGGACCAAAGTGCTACTCATTATATTTTCAATTTGTCCGGCATTAAATTTTCAAATACAATTTTCAATATGGGTAAAAGTGGAAAAAAATTTATGGCATATTTTTTGAATTAATTGTCATTTCTTGTTTTTGGTGAATTAGCTAAAGTGTTCTATGAATATGATGAAGTAAATAAACGTTAATTATAGGGACAAAACTTCAAAATAATAATTAATTATCTTATAAGTAACTTATAATTGTTGGTGTAGAACACGACATGCTGTAATACGAGGCTAATATGTTGATATTGGTTAGGACTTGACCTGGGAGCGATGCCAGGGCCTACATATCCATTGTAGAGAGGATCAAAGTCACGTAGTTCGATGATACTTAGAGGCGTTTAGCCAAGGGGGTGGGTGTGTATGCTCTGTGTGGTATAATAAAGGAGAGAGCTTAGAAGATGTGTACCTTTAGGGTTTAACTCTTATTTATAAAGTATACCTTAGGGTTAGAGGTTTGGACACCGTAGGCTCTATGCCTCCAAGCCCAAGTGATGTGACGTCATATTTGTGCCACGTGGATTGCCCTTGACCATACATTGAATATGGGCTTATGCTGTGTCAGTAACTAAGAAAGCCCCCATTTCGGTAGTTCGGTCTCAGAGCTGCGAGATTAGTGTTTGATTGATCATGAAATACGGACTTGGCCGAGAGATATATCTAGCTCATACGGGTTGTTTGAGAAGAAATAAGATCCCTTGCTTTCGCTTTCGTAGCAATTTTTCCCAGGATAATTACCCGGCCTATATTCCTGCATTTGATAGCAAATCACAATATTTGAAAAATACATACTGTACGCAAATCGCTTAGTTTGCTCATTTCGAATGCTTGTTCGAGTTTGCATTAATCCGGTTATTGACAATGTATAGTAATTTCCCCAGCTGGTAGTCCGGGTCTCGGGAGTGCTTAGGTGGATCGTTGTTGAATCTGGATATCGTATCGGAGTTGCTACCACTCGTTTGATTTTGATAAAGTGTCTATCCGAGTTTCAAAGAACTCGGAGTTACTTGTATTTCGATTGAATTGAGACATTTAGTCAGGGTTAATTTTGCTTTGAAACTTCGTCTGTTTCTTTTTATGATCGTCAAGATCTCTTCTTCTTCAATCATCCGGGTCTCGGGTTTGTTTGTTGCAACACCAAATTTCCCAAATCCGAATTGTCCGAAGAGGCAAGGTGAAGTTTTTGCTTATGTTGCGACTTGACTTTACGGTGCCACGCTTGTTATACCCCCGACTTCAGGTGAGTCAAGGGCTCAGGCTCTTTGGGGTGTATTGACTTTTTACCCTGGATCTCATGTATGCAGGTTTAGTCTTCCATTTCAACAATAAGTTGATTATATAAATCCAAACATG
>JAMWYP010000377.1:0-29270 GCA_025563575.1 Acacia pycnantha | reverse complement strand
GCAACGTTTGGAACCAAACAACACGGAGAATCCACCCATTAAATTATTATTATTCTTTCATTTCTTTTGTTCTCTTTGCCATCATCCATTACTTTTAACCTAAAATTTAAATGATCTTAGTTTTTTATATAAAAGTTTTTTAAAATTTTATTTTATTTATTTATACCCTCATTAATTATATATATATTACATTGATTAAAGGGTTGTAAATTTATATTTATTTTATTTTTACCTTTTACTTACCCCCTTCATAAATAAGAATATACTTAAAAAAAAGGCTAAAATATACTTTTTAGTCCTTTAAATTTATATGGGTATACTTTTAGTCCCTTAACTTTATAAAGTATAGTTTTAGTCATTTAATTCTAACACCGTTAATTTTGTTAACAGAAAATGCAAGCTCAAGTTATAATGGTGTAAACTTAAGTGTTAATTGTGTAATTAAATACTATTAAAAGGAAATTTAAAATATGGTTAAATTGAAGAATATATAAAATTTGTGTAATTAAATGTTAGTAGTCATCACTTGAGTTTACCGCGTTAGTGTTTTCCGTTAGTAACATTAACGGTGTTAAAAATTTTGGACCAAAAGTATACTTTATAAAGTTAGGAGATCAAAAGTATGCCTTATGTAAAACTTAAAAGACTAAAAGTATACTTTAACCTAAAAAAAGTTTATTTCAAAACATACTTATTATTTACATTTAATTTTAACCTCTTTTTTAAATTGATATAATTTAGTTATTAAGCTTTTATAAAA
Source organism: Acacia pycnantha (assembly GCA_025563575.1). Lineage (NCBI taxonomy): Eukaryota > Viridiplantae > Streptophyta > Magnoliopsida > Fabales > Fabaceae > Acacia > Acacia pycnantha. The sequence continues at coordinate 28,510 of JAMWYP010000377.1, read as the reverse complement.
AAGAACAAAAGGGTAATTAATTAATTCGACAAGATGAGTTAGGTGACCGTGATGACGGAGCGAGAAAGTAGGTGATTCAATAACGTTTTTTTTTATATATAAAAATTTTAGGAAAGGGGTTAGGCTCACCCATAGTCCAAGAGCAGGGCGCTTGGAACCCAGCCCGCAATGCATACTGGGTTAGAGAGTTCACATGTCTCCACTTCTTCCCAGCATTTCCACTACTTCGTATACCCTTAGGATGCCTCCCCCAACGTCTTTACCAACTCTAGAATTGAACCTCCTCCCTTTAAGTGAGAAAGTCCGACCCCTTTACCAGTTGAACCCAAAAATGAGGGCTATTCAATAACGTTGTAATAGCGTGAGAAGTACTAAAGATATTTTAGAGTCACTGGGCCCAAGTGGGCTTTTCTATATGTTTTTTGTGGATTTTTTGCCCTCCTTTGTATTTACAATAAAAATTTGAAGGGTAATTTAGTCATTTTCTTAATTTTCTCATTAAGAGTAGAGCGATCATTTTATGTGGTTAAGTAGAGCTAAAAAGGTGAAGAACATGAGCAGATCTAAGATTTGTTTGGGTTTCGTTGATTTGTAAAAGATCTTTTACTAGTGGTGTAAAGATTTGTTTGGGTTGTCATTTTCACCTTTTAGCAAATAAAAGAAGAAGAAGAAGAAGAAGATCAAGCACTTGGTACGATTTGTTTGGGTTATGGTGGAGGAGGGAAGGACAGCAGGGAGAGAGAGAGTGAAGGAGAAGAAATGAAGCGTTGGAGAGATAAATTGTGAAAACATTTGAACCATTTGAGGCGTTGGGCTACGTTGGGGTAGGAGATTGGCTGATGTTGACTTTGCCTTGTAGTGTAGGTAGAGTTCGTCCATTAATGAGATGCGATAGGAGCTGTACGATTGCTTAATTGGTACATTTTCCTTAACTCTGATTCTCTGAGCATAAACACATGAACTATGAATAAAATCAAGGGTTAAGGACTAAAAATACCAACGAACTATTGGGCCAGGACCACCCAGCACATCAAACTATTTTTTGGACCAAAAATACCAACAAACATTTTAAAGAGGAGCGCTCAGCACAACACCATTAACACCATTAACAAAAAGTTAACCTCCGTTATCTAAGGTGCAAATTGGCCAACGAACTCTTATTCCAGGAGCGTCCAGCACAAAATTCTAAATTTTACTAAATTAAATAATTTTTTCTCAATTGTCATTATTCAAAACTACTTGTATAGATATCTATGGACAAAAATTATTCATTATTTAATTTTTTCAAAATTATAATTTGCTAAAATAAACAAAAGTTTTAATTAAAAATATAATTATATGATTTAAATAAAACTCAAGGTGTTTTATATTCTTTTCTTTCGATTTTTCCGTTAACTTAATATCATTATATTCAAGATAGATAATGTATCGTTGGGAATAAGTTATACGGCAATTGACACAATTGAGCTTTAAGAACTACTAACCTAAATTTCTTGCTATAATTTAAAGAGGGAAACAAATTATAATTATAAATTTAGATTAATAAGACTTATATTTAGAAATAAAATAAAAATAAAAATCATGATAGAGTAAAAATACATACATAAATTTACTCTAATTTATTTGATTAATAAGTTCACTTTTACATATTGTACTCTAATTCTCTCATATCATTTATCATACATTCTTTTTCTCATAAAAATTATTATTTTATTTTAGAAGAAATTTATGTGAGTTTTATTATAAAAATAAATCATATAATTTTTTGTTTAACATATATAATAAATTATAAAACACATTGAGTTTTATTTAAATCATATAATTATATTTTTAATTAAAAATTTTGTTTATTTTAGCAAATTATTCAAAATTAAAGAATGAATAATAATTTTTGTCCATAGATATCTATACAAGTAGTTTTGAATAATAACAATTGAGAAAAAAATATTTAATTTAGTAAAATTTAGAATTTTGTACTGGGCGCTCCTGGAATAAGAGTTCGTTGGCCAATCTGCACCTTAGATAACGGAAGTTAACTTTTTGTTAACAGTGTTAATGGCGTTGTGCTGAGCGCTCCTCTTTAAAATGTTTGTTGGTATTTTTGGTCCAAAAAATAGTTTGCTGTGCTGGGTGATCCTGGCCCAATAGTTCGTTGGTATTTTTGGTCCTTAACCCTAAAATCAATAAAGATTAAAGAGACGTTTTGGAAGCCCAAGAAAGAACTATGATCTCTTTTTTATATAAAAAAAAAACAATATAATTTTAAACATCCTCCCAAGTTTATATAAAATATTTTTTCTTATTAAAATATTTTTACCTATTTTAATGAAATCATATATTTTAATTAATATTGGTCTAACTCTAGTCTGACTCACTGACCTTTGACCCAGTAGCCCTATCGGTTCAGTGACCGATCTGTTTTTCAAAACCTTGAAAAGAACTAATGAATATGGTATTTAATCAATATTGTTCTCTTCTTGAGTTATTGGTTGATTATGCATTTTCTATTTGCTTTATTCCTTACCTTCTAATTTGGTCATGTTGTTAGCATCTTATATGTTAGAATAATGCAAACTTTAACATCTTACAAGGTTTAATTTTTTATGCTTCAACATGCATCTTATATGTTAGGATAATGTGTGTTAAGTCTTTCCGTCTATGGGAATTCAAATATGGATCACAGTTGGATAAAAACTAAATGGACGAGTGTTGAATATGATAATGAGGTGAGGGAATTTTCATATTTTGCTAAAAGAAATGCCAATGATGATAGTGGGATATTTTATTGCCGTTGTGTAGAATGTTTGAATAAGAAGCGACTAAATGCCACAGATATATATAACATTTAATTTGTGAAGGATTTTGTAAGAGTTGTACAATATGGGTATGGCATGGTAAAGAAATAGAAATGTCAAGTGCATCTCAACAGGGGAAAGTGGCCTTTGATGATAATGACACGGATATGGATGCTCGGATAGAGGACATTATTCATGATGTAGGAGAAGAGGCTTTTGAGAAATTGCATTCATATGGTAATATGTGCAATAATGTAAAGAAGCTGTTGAAAGGAATATTGAAATTGGTAAGCTTGAAAGCATGGCATGGATGGAGCTATCAAAGTTTTTCAAAAACACTTGAGGCTTTTAAGGACATCTTCCAGATGATAATGTGTTGTCAGGTCGATACTATGCTGCTAAGAAAATACTATGTCCACTAAGGATGAAGTATAAAAAGATCCATGCATGCTCTAATGATTACATATTGTATAGAAAAGAGTTTGAAGAGAACCAGAAGTGTCTGATATGTGAAACCTCAAAGTACAAATCAAATAAGGCTCCTATAAAAGTGTTGTGGTATCTTCCAATCATACTAAGGTTTAAGCGTTTGTTTGCTAATGAAAATGATGCAAAAATTTTGAGCTAGCATGTAGATGAGAGAATTTCTGATGGAAAGCTTCGACTTCCGGATGATACTTCTCAATAGAAGAAAATCGATCAGTTATTTCCTAATTTCCACAAAGAATCTAGGAACCTTAGGCTTAGCCTTAGCACGAATTGCATGAATCCTTATGATAGCCTTTGCAGTATACATAGTTCATGGCCTGTTCTCTTGATTATTTACAACTTATCTCCTCTATTATGCATGAAATTAAAGTAAATAATGTTGTCTATGTTGATTTAGGGACCAAAACAACCCAGAAATGACAGATGTTTACCTAGAACCCTTGATTGAAGACTTGAAATATTATATGATATAATTAGTTGGATTTATTAATATTATATACCTATTAAATTATCTTTTATATACTTTACTATCATTATAAGATAAACATATATTTTGATATAAAATCTACTTATTTCCTATTATATTTTGCAGGAAATATTAGCTGATTTAGAAAGAAGTAGAAAAAGTAATTAAGAGGATATGCAATCAGCCAAACTTGGTGGTCCCATGCAAGAAAAATAGAAACAAAATCAATTGTGTGATCTGGTGGAGGAGATTACAAGATATAAGATATCTTTTTAATAAGAAAAGGAGAATCAATGACCCACGGCCTAAGTTATATTTAGGTTATATATATGAAGCAAAAAAGATGCAAGGGAGATCACGGAGGAGCAGAGCGAGAGACGCAAAACGAGAACGAAGGCTGGATAGCAGCGGCTGAGCAAGAAAGGCATTTTGGTTATCTTCATCATCTCCACGGAAAGAAGAGAGGACTGTGGAGGCGACAGAGAAGCTTTCTTTCCTCTCTCTCTTTATTCTTTGAATCTGAATTCCTATCCTTTTGTTATGGATTTTATTATAGCCATGTGTGACTAAATTTTCCTTTCAACCTAGAGAGCCTATGAACTTGTTTGGGTTCTAGATATTATTCTTATGGATTAGTTTTCCTTAATTTTATTTCAGTTTATTTAATCTTGTCTTTGTTGTTATTGCTTATTGATTGGCCATCATTGAGCATGTTTTAGGGATTTAGGGTTGAACTTGGAAGAGGGAATCTTAAATTGACATTGGGATTAAATAATGTAGAATTAGGTTTTAATCTAATTTTCGTCTAGGATAGGCATATACCTAGAAGCTCCGCATAATCAAATTAGAGTGAGCCCGATCTAAAACGCATCTTATTTAGTTGTGTGAGGTATTACATAATTAATTGAGGTAGGTATATAAATGGACCGGAAGGCATTTATAGACATCAACACTACTCTAGGTTAACTGATTAAGTTAATTCAAAATTAATTTAGTGTGGATAAAATCTAAGAAACAAACAAGAGATTAGTGACTCTAGGTTGATCGTTCGATTATTGTGGTAGTTTGTTTATTTTAATTTTAGTTTTAACTTCTGTTCTCTTAATTAAATTCAATTTGTTTTGCTCAACTTAAATGAAAGTGTAAAATTAATGCCTAACTGAAATTTGTGATACTAAGTCCTCGTGGGAACGATACTTTTCTTATCACTTTATTACTTGATATGGCCCGTATACTTGCAGAGGTACAGGCTATAAAGTTTTGCCCTATCACCCAGCATATGAAAACTTGTCAGGGTATAGTGTTAAAGGCCATAAAGCATGTCTGATTTTTGAAGAAGGCACATGCTACCATCAACTTCAACATGGAAGAAAGACAGTTTATCTTGGCCATAAGAGATTTCTTAGACCAAATCACCCATATTGTAGATTAAAGAATGATTTTTTTGGTTGCCAAGAGATTAAGATGATCCAGAGGCATTGACTAGGGAGTAAGTTTATGAAAAGGTGAAAAATATCAATGTTATATTTAGTATGACTTCAAATAGTAGAAATGAAAAAAAACATGGAAAAAGAGGTATGTCCTCTTCGATCTTCCATATTAGTGCAATCTTGATGTAATACATTGTATTGATGTTATGCATGCGGAGAAAAACATATGTGATAGTATTGTTTGGACACTCTTGTCACGCCCGGCCCTATCTTACTTGTACAGAAGCGTCAACATTCTTAAGGGCCGTCCTTCTTACTATGAGAGTGTCTCTTTGCTAAATGCTCTTCTCATTCTTTCTTAGGCAACTTCAAGCACTCCCTTCTATGTGCTCATATACCTGTGTAGTTGGTTGGGGGTAGGTAGGATTTGGGAGAATCTCGGTAGCAAACAGTACTAACAATGCATGGAAGATGAATACTAGGGCAAGATATGCTTGCCTTACATATAGGATGATGACATATCTGCATGCTCAATGTTTTGTGCTACATACATATGGCCATAGTATAAACATAAATAGAGATTCATTCATTCATAAATGCCTCACATAATCCAAAAAAGCAATACCACACTTCAATACACATCAAATACATGCAAGTTAAGTAAGTTCACTACCTTGTGGTCTAATGTCCTTCATCGGTTTCCTCTTCTTCCAACCATCGAAGTTGCTTGCAACATTTTCCATTCTTCTTCTTTCTTTCTTGACTTCTCATAGCCCTAAACACTTAGTCATAATATGAGAGCCATGGAAAATGAATGCCTAATGGAGCTTCCCTAGCCTCATAGGCTTACTTTCACCTTTGGAGTTTACACTCACTACATCTGCCCCAATTTTTTTCTTAAATTCACATGGTAGCTAAAAGCTGCTAGCATTTTGACCAAACTTTAAAAATCATAATTAATTCCATAGAATTCCAATTGGGTCGATTCAAATTCCTATTCAATTCTATTTAATTTTATTTTAAGGGAAAAATAATCATCAAACCAGCGCATGGTTGAAACATTCTCAGAATTCAAAGTGGATACTACTTGAATCTAGAAACAGGTTCTCTCTAGATTTTCTAAGCAAACTTAGAAAATTTATAACTCTCTTTATACACATCCAATTCATGTTTTCTTAGACTTATTTGAAAGCTTAAAAGGTGTACTAAGGGTCCACTAAATATCAAGGTTAGAAGAATTCGTTTGCCCTAATTTTACCTCACATGAATATAACCCTCCAGTTTGGAGAATCAAAACCTTCTAGTTTCCTTGTCTCATTTTGGAAAATTCATGACTTGGGTTATATACCTCCGATTAACATGTTTTAAGAATACTTTTAAAGCTTATGAGGTCTACTATCTACACACCAAGTTTCACATACAGAAAGGTCTACTTCTTAGTCAAAACTTAACACAAAACAGGGACCTGAATTCTGAAAAATAGACTTTTACAGTTTTCATTGTCCAACTTTGAAAATTCTTATCTTGAGTTATAGATCTCCAATTAATATGGATATAAGAATATTTTCAAAGCTTATCATGTCTACAAAATCTTAGGGTCATAAGAGGTCGATTACCTTGGTTTTACCTTACTCAAAAATCGGTGCTCAAATTGCCAAAATCCCAATTTTAGAATATGGAAGTCTCTCTCTTTTAATTTCAATGGTTCCAAACTTTTGTTAGGAACATTATCCTACAAAAAAAACCTCTTCTAAACACATTGTGAGCATCAAATTAAGCAAAATCTAACTTCTACATACTTAAAACAGTGATTGACCGAACAGGGGAACAACATTTTCAACTTCAACATACACCAACTATCAGAAAAGAACATAGATCTTATTAAACTTATCCATTTAAGCATTTAGACTCTCCTCTGCAATTCCATAAGAAAAATTTGAACAACCTTCTCTGGACAACAAAGTGCATAATCTAAATCCATCATATTATAGAGATATTTAACATGCAAAGTGGAAATTACTACCACAAGCTCTAACATAACATCTTCTATGGCTTAAATAATTGGGTAAAGAAGCAAAAATGCACATGTGTCCCTAGAAGCGCCTAACACCATATGCTTTTTTGGGGAGCAAAAATACACATGTGGTTACATTTTAGGAGCAAAAGTCACATTTGCCGTTAAAATGGATGACATTGACTGTGAAGTTGGATGATTTGACTAAAAATGACATGTGTGATGTGGGGCCCACGGTGGTCTCCAGCAACTCTCCATCTCCAGCTTCCCCTTCCCGACTTTCCATCTCCATCTTCTTCATCATTGTTTAACACACACAGCAACGTCATTTGCATATAGCCTTCCTATTTTTTTTTTTCTCACCTGCAATGACTTTCCTCTCTTATCTATCAGTTTTCTTAACGTGGAAGGAAGGAGAAAAAGAGAGGAAGTCCAGTAGTTGTTTCCCTATTTTAAACCAAAAAAAACAGAGGAGAAACCAAGAGTGAGAAAGTCAGTTGCAGAGAGAGAGAGAGAGAAGAGTCAAGGGAGTTTATTACTGGTATATGAATAGTTGAATACTATTTGAACCATTTTGTTGGTTTAATACCTTATTTTAAATGCTATTATTTTGATCATATGTAATTGAATTCATTAGCTCTGTAGTACCAAATCATGCTATTGTATTCAGTAAGTTGCAGGAGCTCAACAATGCAGTTCTTGTGCGGGCCTTGGAAACTAAGCTGACAAAAGAGAAACTTTCTAACTTCCAGGTACTTTGTCACTTCCATTCCATTTACTTTTTTATTTCAACTTCATTTTGCTCCATTAAGAGCATTTATGTGCCTATCTGCTATGTACAATCAACTGAGTCTGTTTTTGGCCTTATTTGGATTTCAAGGGTATCCATAGTTGTCAGTTGTGAAATTACTTGTTTTATATGATGCATCTCTGTATGATCCATTTAAAAATGGCCTCATAAACCTTTCTCATGCTAAACATTCGTCCTAATTAATAATGGATGGTTAGTTGATAATTTGCAGTATTCTTTTCCTACTACTAATTACATGGTCAGTCTAGTATTTTTAAACATTAAGCATCCATCTGTACCAATTTCTATCCCCTCCCAGGGACACTAGAGCTTTATCCGAGAAAATGTATGTTTCAAAGTTGATTATCCTCCTCTGTGTTGTGCATTCGAAATAGAGGTGAGTCTCCAAGTTCATGTTTAATGATTTAGGAAGAGAAAGTGGAAACTATTGCTGTCATGTGAAGGGTGTGTGTGTGAGGAAAGATTTTACTGATGTGGTTTTGCATGAGATTAATGATATAGATATACACACACACACATCTAGCTTGGAAACATAAACAAAAAAAAAAACGTTACTGTTAGGTTTAAGAGCTCTCGGTCATGCATCATGCATTTCTATATATATATATATATATATATATATATATATATATATATATAGTGTTGATACATAAGTAAGAAAACTGATAGATAAGAGAGGAAAGTCGCTGCAGGTGAGAAAAAAAATAGGAAGGCTATATGCAAATGATGTTGCTGTGTGTGTTAAACAATGATGAAGAAGATGGAGATGGAAAGTCAGGAAGGGGAAGCTGGAGATGGAGAGTTGCTGGAGACCACCGTGGGCCCCACATCACACATGTCATTTTTAGTCAAATCATCCAACTTCACAGTCAATGTCATCCATTTTAACGGCAAATGTGACTTTTGCTCCTAAAATGTAACCACATGTGTATTTTTGCTCCCCAAAAAAGCATATGGTGCTAGGCGCTTCCGAAGGTAAAGCACATGTGTATTTTTGCTCATTTACCTTAAATAATTTGTTCCTTATTTTCCTCTCTCTAAGATCAGATTTTCTAGCTATAACTTCCCACCAAAAATGCACAAGAGGAAGCAATCAAAAGTGGAATAGTGCTTAGAAGTCTTACCTCAACTCAAATCCAAGCTTGCATGTGAAATTCCAGCACTTCCTTCCTCTCTTCCTTCTCTGACTCCTCTTGTTCTGTTTGTCTCACTCACTCTGATCTCCTTCTCTTTTTTGTTTTCAGTTGAAATGGATGAGAATTGGGGAGTATGGCAGCTGGCCGAAAATGATTAATTGAGAGGTGAGTATGTGTCATTAGATGGTGAGGGGTGAGGTGGCGTGATTTAAAGTAAAGAAGGAGATGTGTTGTCATGTTTTTATTGATAGAGGGAGGGTGAGTGTTATGGCACCCACTCCGAAATAATCTCATTTGATCTTCTTTGATCCTCTACAAGGCTTTTGTTTGTAACTTGTACTTTACTCATTCAGTTGCAAACATTGGATATGTGTTAGAAACTAATCATTAATTCTATATAAGGAATTTTATTTCTCCTTTAGCTTCTCTAGGCAATATAATATGAACTCTAAAATTTCTATGCCAAAATTATCCCTTTACTATTTCTCTTTGAATTTTCGGGAAAATATATAGGCCCTTAAATTCCAAATAATAGCTTTAAAACTATTTAGGCCAAAGTTTCCGTAATTAATCCTTTCATAATATTTCTAGATCCTCCAAATAACAGTTCATAACTTTTCCCAAATTTTCAAGGTCCACAGTAATTTTATTAATTTTCTTAAATTTTTCCTCATGATAAGCTTAAGACTTTCGGTCTCCACTGGCTTAATAGCCTTCTTATCTCAGTTTTATTTCTAATCTTCTGGTCCCAAAATTTGGGATGTTAAAATTCTCAACATACAACGTACTTCTAAGGATAGTGTGAAGGTAAGATTAGATTTACAATAAATGGGAATATGAGAAGACTTACATCTAATGCCACATAGTAAGAGAACTTATTGTTCCCTAGCTTTTCATACTTTGTCAAAGGATGAGAAAAGAAGTTTTTGTGAGTGTTTACATGGCATCAAAATTTCCTCGGGGTATTCTTCAAATTTTAAGAAGCTTGTGTTGATAAAAGACTTAAAAATAGTAGGCTTAAAGTCTCATGATTGTCATGTCTTAAGACAACAACTACTCCAAGTAACTATTCGAGGCATTGTAGAATATGATCTTCAACACATTTTGGCTATACTTTATTTCTTCTTCAATGCTATTTGAAGTAAAATTGAGATTGAAAAATTGGATGAATTGGAAAATGAAAGATATCTTCTCTTGTGCCAGCTTGAGAAGCTTTTTCTTCTTGCATTTTTTGACATCATGGTACATCTAATTGTTCATATACTGAGAAAGATAAAGTTGTGTAGCCCTTTCTAGTTACGATGGATGTACCCTGAAACAACCTTCTATAATTATTGTATAATTAATCCTTTTAAACTCCTTAGTAAGCATTAAGCAGTACTACGATAGGTAACAAAGAAAACCAATACAAAAGACTACCATAGTCAGAATAATTTCATACACACACAAAAACTTTTAGGTCTGGCCTTTAATAAAATAGCCCACACAATAAACAACATATCAATGGGCTCCGCCCACAATAAAAACCCCAGTATACGGTGAAATATTCAAAATATGCAATGTATATCAAAAAGGCCTTAAAGTTAAGCAATATACATTAGACTATGCTTATATAACTAAATGAGGCATACAAGATTGATAAATCAAATCAAGTCTCGGACACCTTCCCCTTCGTAGCATTGTCTGAACTCTTGCCTGAAAAATAATAAATAACGACGGGGTGAGTCACATGGACCCCATAACTACAATTCTAATTTAACAAGTATGCAATGAATGATTATAAGATAATTAAGCGGGCAAAATATACCTTCGTATGATATAAAGTCTAAATAGTTTTCTAAAAATATTAGTAGTTTAAAAGAACCATTCAATATGTATAAAATTCCCTCAACCTCCTTATAACAGCTGACAGAACCCATGGGCTACAACACATAATAGGATTAGTCTCTTTGACAAGATTGAACCAAGCTCTCCAGTGATGAAGTGTTGGCTGGCCAAAGGTTATAGAACTCATATCAAACCATATATTCCCTTTCTTTCGAATAAAGAAAGGTGTCACGTCCCTTAAGCCGACTCTTAACCCGGCCAAAGGGCCTTGAGAATGTCAACGACATCCATTGTGATCACAGTGAAGGCTATACCATGTGGTATAAAAGAATCAACCTCCCACAATCACATCTCATCACAATCCCATACACTTCAATATGTAGTGCAACATCACAAACTTCCACATCAATGATTTATCCTCATTTTTTTTTTTGGATATAGAAATTTTAGGAAAGGGGTTGGGCTCACCCACAATCCAAGGGTAGGGCGCTTAGAGCCCAATCCACAGGGCATACTGGACAGAGAGTACACATGGATTTATCCTCATGTTGAATATTCAATGCCATGCATAATCAACATCACAATCACAAGATAAACAATTTAAGCCCACTTAACTAAAAAGTTTATTAACAACATACATTTCATATATATACATTTTCCATATGTAAAATACTATAACATATACTTATATCATTTGTAAATATGAACATACACTTATAATCACCCCAACAAGTATACAAGGTAAATTGGAAAGTGATTACCTCAAGTTCTTGGCACAATAATTAAACTTGAGAGAATTCTAGTCCACTCTAAAATAAATATATAATTATTGTTAATAAAATTAAAAAGAATACCAACTTATACAATAACAAATACTCCCTCCGGTCCTAATTATAAGAACTATTTAACTGATTTTGGGGGATTAAGGAGAAGAGTTAGATTAGTTAATTTTACTCATTTTTCAAAAATGCCCTTATATAAATTTAAAATGATATAAGTAAGAGTGAATTACAACCCCGCCACATATTTCTCCGACCAATTTTCCTTTCCACACGCTTTCTAATTGAAATAATGGTTTTACTATATAAACATATATGTGTGTGTGTGTGTGTGTACATATAGATCTACACACACACACACATATATCTACACACACACACATATATCTCTACACACACTGAGAAATATATGTGTGTGTGTGTGTGTGTGTGTGTGTGTACACATACACATATATCTACACACATATATATTGACACACACAAACACAGATATACATACATATGTACACACACATATATATAAATGCTTCTAATAATAAGTATAAATAGGGGTATTATAGGAAAAAATTGACAAAAGTTTAAACTTGTTCTTATAATTAGGACCAAAACCAACTCCAAAATGTGTTCCTATAATTAGGACTGGAGGGAGTAATAAGTAATTAAACTCCCATGATTAGCTCAATTTAGTTTTCTTAGAAAAATGACAACAATTTATGTATTCCTCAAATCATCATTACAATCACATTTCCTTCTTTCATAAATTATTTTCTCACTTAAACCATCAAAATACAACCATATCCTCAATTTATCCAATACACCCAATTTCCTACAATCAAAGTTTCACCCAAAAATTTCAAATATTCACATTCCCTTATAAACCTCAACTCCAAACCATTTAATCATCAATATAACCTCCAATAAATTATAAATTTGGATATAAGAGGCCTATTGTCACAAATCTCAATTTCCTACCAAATACTAACTTATATGAGTATAACCCAATTATTAAACAACTCTTTAAACCTCCACATAATCAAAATCATATCAAACTCTAACTCAAATATCAAATCCCTACTCATAATTTCATATAGTTCAGTAATTCAAATAAATAACTGAAATTAACTGCATTTAATCGGCAGACATATCCTATAGGACATAAATCCAAAACTTTTTATAAAAAAATTAATTTTAAATTCCTACAACAACCAACTGACAAATATAAACCGATTAAAATTAACTATTAATCTTCCTCTACAAATATATAATTATCTAGTGTCAAAACTCAAAACTGTTCCAAAATTCTAACTCCAAAATTTTTACTAATAAACACTATGCTACTCTCAAAGTGAGCCTTGTAACCAATCTATATGGAGGGTGTAATATCCTATTTTTTGGATTTAATTTTTTAAACAATAATAGGATATCTTTAAAAAATAGTGGGCATTTAGTCAATTGGAGAGGGAGTGGGTAAACCACTCCAACCACTCCCTTAACCACTTCCTACCCCTTTATATAAACACACACCCACACTCAAACACTCACACACATGGTCATAGAGAGGCAAGAGGTAAGAGGAGAGTGTGAGGAAATTGTGGTATGGAATTTAGGATACGAAATTTTTGATTTGGAAATTTGTCAATTATATTTCTAATACTTTGTTATATAAACCGTACTACTTAACACCTCACGAGCAATTACTCATATGCTCGATGAAATGGATTGATGGTTACTCATTTTTCAGGTGATAGTTCTCATACGGGTCTATCAGGGAAGATTTCGAAAACTTAAGCAACTTCTGCTAACAGTAGTGCTTCCATCTTTTCGGTATATGTTGGATTATTGTATGTTGCCACATTAGGGCTCATTTTGCATACTCTGGTTTATTTTAATATTTTGATAAATGATGAATGGTTTGATCAAACCCTTAATTAGTTATTATTCTTAATAAAAAAATTGAGGATGTTATAGAGGGATAGAAGAGTCACACGATTGAGAGAAATTACCCTAAGTCGGAGTATTGAGAAATTGATACCGATTGAGTTTGATAGATATTGCAAACTAATCGAGCCTAATATAAGCCAACATTTAATGCATGGAATTTATTACGGGGAAGAAAAATTCAACCAAATCGAACCATAAAAACGAGCCATTGGGAATGGCAGCTACCAAGCTATGAGTAATCTCTATTTGAGATAGTGGTGGTAGAAGTATCTTATTTTTAATCTGACTTTTGAAAACGGAAGATAAAATAAAAGTGGAATTATAAAATGTGATTTGTGTTTGGGATAACGGTAACAGAAGTGACTTTTTTCTAAATGGGCTCTTATTTATAATAGTGTTAGAAAATTCAATTGAGATGGAAAATGACTAAAAATGACATGAATCTTATTGAATACTGTAACATCCCATTTTCAAAAGCGGAATTTTTTTTTTTCAATCAGAGTAGAGCAATGGAGCGAAAGAGTAACTGATCATAACCAAACATGAACCATAGTGTAATATAGTACTGACATTACAGTGTTCCTACTGTTTAAAATGTAAGTACAGAAAGCGATAATATAGCTTTGGCTGGTAGCCTACTCCTGCTGCTGCTTATCCCTAGCACCGATCCGTGGTCCTCCGGATCCTGAAGCTACAGCTGAGATTCAATTCACCGCATTGAATCTCAGGTAACGGTTAACCTCATACTCAAATACAACAGTATACAGATAACAGATATTCAAAGCATAACAGCAGCATAACATCACATAAGCATATAGCAAATTGCATGTTTGCATGATTGTGACACAGACGTACGTAGATGTTTCTGGCGGAAACTGTACTTTCTGACTAAAACAATGGCTTGTCCGACAATGCACGTTGGACAACAGTAACGGCAAAGCAGATTAGGATTTCGACGTCCTATAAGAGTAATATCACTTTTATTAGTGATTTGATACTAGATCTGGCATTTTAGGTAAAAATTACCATTTTGCCCTTCTACCCCTAATTGGCGGAATTTCGCCAAGACTCAGTTACTCGACTAATTTTCTTCCCAAAATTTTGCCGTAACTTCGACGCCATTTTGATTTTCAAAATAAAGACTAAAATAGCCCTCCCATATGACATCCAATCATACTTGAAAATTTAAAGGCTATTCTAGCATTACAACCCCTACTTTTGAAAGAACTACAAAGCTTCAACTTTTCGGAGACTCGATCCCTACCATGTTTTTACCTCTTCAGGCATATTTTTCAATGCAATGAGGCCTAAAAACAAGAATAGGAATTTCATCCCCTACTTCCTAAATTTAACTAACAATTCTACCAACTACCGAATTAAAAACTAGGAAAATGCACAAACGGACTCAGAATTGATTTCCGGAAAAGGTCACTTGAAGGTAAAAACTCACTGATCAATATTTTACCTTGACTTTGGAAATCCAATTCCTAGATCTCTAGGGGTGTGCATGGTAACGCTCCCATAATTGTTTTTTTGTTAATTTCTGTTCCCCGGAACACAAATGGATGAGAAATCTGTTTGGTAAATCCGGTTTTTTCATTTGTTCCCGGGATGAACCGGTTCCTTTTTGTGTGCTGGGAATAGAAAAAAAGCGTAAAATTCATGCTTTTCTATTTCTGGGCACAAAATCAGAATTTATTCCTCAACGTACAACCTCTCTTCTTTCTTTTGAAAACCTTTCGCAGTGTCAACTACCCTCCCCACCCCCACTGCCACCGCCGCCACCACCCCAACCGCTGCCACCCCCACCCCCACCGCCACCACCACCACCACCCCCACCGCCACCACCACCACCACCACCACCCTCGCCGCCGCCCCCACCTCATCGCCACCACTGCCACCACCATGACCGTCACCGTCGCTGCCACCGCCACCGCCGCCGCCACCACCACCCCCACCACCACCACCCCCACCACCACCACCCCTTCCTCACCGCCACCCCCACCACCACCACCACCACCCCCACCTCACCGCTACCACCACCACCACCATCACTCCCACCGCCACCACCACCACCACCCTCGCCGCCGCCGCCCCACCCCCACCGCCCCACCTCATCGCCACCACTACCACCCCACCGCCACCACCACCACCCTCGCCGCCGCCCCCACCTCATCGCCACCACTACCACCACCATGACCGTCACCGCGCCGCCACCACCACCACCACCACCACCCCTACCCCCACCGCCGCCGCCACCACCCCCCGCCGCCGCCCCCACCACTACCACCACCCTCGCCGCCGCCCCCACCTCATCGCCACCACCGCCACCACCATGACCGTCACCGCCGCCGCCACCCCCACCACCACCACCACCCCGCCGCCGCCACCCCCACCTCATCGCCGCCACCACCACCACCACGACCATCACCGCGCCGCCATCGCCACCGCCACCGCCACCCCCACCTCACCGCCACCACCACCCTCGCCGCCGCCGCTACCGCCACCCCCACCCCTACCTCATCGCCACCACCACCACATAAATAATTTTTGAATATAAAATTACATAAATAAAAATAAAATGTGTTAACAAACGTAATTTCGATTCTCGAGCAAAAATAAAATGAGTTAACAAACGTAATTCGATTCTCGTAACTCTTCCCAAAGCACGTAATCGAAAAACTGTTCCATCTCAAAAACTGTGCTGGAGAACAGAATGGTTGCCATGCACAGCCTAGATAGGATCCGTTTCCTAATTTCTAAATTACTATTCATCATTTTTACTTTAATTAATTATATTATTAAAATATTTGCAAGTTGCATAAAATCTATTTTTCATTTCATTTTCATTTTTTTTTCCTTTGGCCCAATTTCGGCTGGACCCCTTTTTTTTAATATTTATTTATTTTTATTTAATTATTTATTTAATTATTTATTCATTTCAATTTTTCCAAATATTCCACAAAAATACCTAATTGGTCCATTCTTGTATTTAGGCTTAAAAATACCTAAACTCAACTATTTTTCTCCAAAATTTCCAATTAGTTAGTAAACATGTTTTTACTAATTTTAAAACAAAAACCACTAATTTTAGGGTTTTATGTAATTTACTTGTGAATTTCCTTTGCTTATGCTCAAGTAATTAGCCCAATATTACTTAATTACTTTATTATCACTTGTTGATAATTTTCTTAATTACCATGCCTCATTACCTTCATACTCTTGTATTAACATTAGTATTTTCATGCCTCTTGCATTTTTAGAAATTACAAGGGTATTATGGTCATTTCACTTCTTTTTTAGTATTTTCCAACAATTTCCCCAAGTTCATAATTTATTAAATTATAATAATTAGAGATAGCATACTCTCTTAATTTACTTGATCATTTTATCGCCTTTTAGGATTTTTTTATAATTTTTCTAAGTTATTTATGTCCCTTAGGGGCATTTTCGTCATTTTGGCACTTTGGCCCTTAAATTCCCTGATTTCCTACAGAATTTAACTCAGAATAACAGGCTGAATTCACACAAGTCTGGAGACATTAATTTCACTTATCAGAAATATCCAATTTATTCATAATATTCCAGATAATAAAATCCGGGTATTACATTTCTCCCCCCCTTAAACAAAATTTCGCCCTCGAAATTTAATCTATCCTAACTAAACTTCGGGCCATGAACTCTGGGTATTTCTCTTTCATGTCTTTCTCGGTTTCCCAAGTCGCTTCTTCGGGTGACAAACCCTTCCAGACCACCTTCACAATCAAAATACTCTTGTTTCGAAGCTGTTTCTCTTTGTGATCGATGATCTGCTCCAGCTCGACTATGAAGGTATTATCATGCCGTACTTCAACGTCCTCGTACTCGATGACATGATCACGGTCTGGTTGGTACTTCTTCAATTGTGACACGTGGAAAACGTCGTGGAGATTACTCAGATTCGGGGGTAAAGCTATCTGATAAGCTACTTCTCCTCGCTTAGCCAAGATTTCAAAGGGTCCTACGTATCGTGGACTCAGTTTCTTCCTCTTAAGCGTTCTGCCGACACCGCCATCTTGGAGATAACTTTAGGAATACATGGTCGCCGACATAGAACGTCAAGGGTCTCCTCCTTTTGTCAGCGTAGCTCTTCTGTCTACTATGTGCTGCAAGGAGTCTCTTCTTGATTAACGCGATCTGCTCGGAGGTTTGTTCAAGCATATCCGGCCCAAGTAATTGCTTTTCAGACGAATCTGTCCAGCATAATGGTGATTGACACTTCCGCCCGTACAACGCCTCAAACGGGGCCATTTGTATACTTGCATGATAACTGTTGTTATATGCAAACTCAGCTAGCGAGAGATGTCGATCCCAACTTCCTTTGAAATCTAGGGCACATGCTCGCAGCATATCCTCCAGCGTCTGAATCGTCCTCTCAGATTGACCGTCAGTTTGAGGGTGATAAGCCGAACTGAACCTCAGCTTAGTCCCCATACCTTCGTGTAACGCTTGCCAGAAACGGGATTTGAAACGCGTATCCCGATCAGAGACAATGCTCTTAGGGACACCGTGTAATCTCACTATCTCTTTGATATAAATCTCCGCCAATCGTTCCGGAGAATAGTGGATACTGATGGGAATGAAGTGTGCTGACTTGGTTAATCTATCAACAACTACCCAAATTGTATCATGATTCCTGATTTTGGGCAGACCCACCACAAAATCCATGGTTATATTCTCCCATTTCCATTCCGGCAGCTCTAGTCCTTGCAAAAGACCAGGGGGTCGACGGTGTTCAATCTTCACTTTCTGATAGGTCAAGCACTTGGTCACGTACTCTGCTACGTCTTTCTTCATTCCGGGCCACCAAAGTTTGGATTTCATACTCTGGTACATCTTGACCACGCCTGGATGTAGAGTGTACTTACTCTTATGAGCCTCATCCATTATCTTCCGCCTTAATTCATCAACTGGCGGTACATAGATTCGCTTCTTGTACCTGACCAAACCACTAAGTGATAGGTCATGGTCTTGGGTCTCACCTCGAGAGATCTTCTCACGAATCTCGATAGCCCAATCATCTTGCTTCTGAGCTTCGTCAACTTCGTCTCTCAGATCATACTCCCCTTGACTAACAAGAAGAGTTGCAAGATAGGCATCAGCTGGTGCATGAAGACCCATGCAGATTTGATTGGATAGATTCAGATCTCTGAAATCTTCCAGCAATTTCTGTTCTTGTATCATCATATATGCCACCTGCACCGCCTTTCTACTAGGAGCATCAGCAACGACGTTTGCATTACCCGGATGATACTTGATCTCCAGGGTGTAGTCTTTAATCAGCTCCATCCAACGACGTTGTCTCATGTTGAGTTCTCGTTGATCGAACAAGTATTTCAAACTTTTGTGATCAGAATACACTTCTACGGTTACACCGTACATGTAATGCCTCCATATCTTCAAAGTGAACACGATAGCCGCCAGCTCTAGATCGTGTGTAGGATAGTTTAACTCGTGAGGCTTCAGCTGACGAGAGGCATAAGCCACCACTCTGCCCTGCTGCATTAGGACACAATCATCTCCCCATACATAGGGTTGATTCTTCCTCGTAAGCTTTGTCAATGGTAGGGCAAGACGCGAGAAATCTCATGCTCTTCTTTGCTCTTGGAATAGATGAGAATGTCATCAATAAACACCACCACAAACCGGTCTAGGTGTTGTCGGAAGATACGGTTCATGTAATTTATGAATACCGCAGTGCATTTGTTAATCCGAAGGGCATCACAAGGAATTCATAATGCCCGTACCTGGTCCTGAAAGCTGTCTTGGAAATATCACCATCTTTAACTCGCAACTGGTGATATCCCGAACGCAGATCAATTTTTGAAAAGACAGTGGAACTATATAGTTGATCCAAAAGATCATCAATTCGTGGAAGTGGGTACTTGTTTTTGACCGTTACTTTGTTCAATTCACGGTAGTCAATGCAGAGTCGGAAGCTTCCATCTTTCTTCTTTACAAATAACACTGGGGCTCCCCACGGTGATACACTGGGTCGAATAAACCCCTTCTTCAAAAGCTCTTCCAGCTGCTTCTTCAACTCCTGCATCTCGTTAGGAGCCATACGATACGGCGCCTTTGATATTGACCCCGTACTGCATCAAATCAATATTGAACTCCACTTCTGACAGAGGTAACTCGTGAGATCCTCCGGAATACATCGGAAAATCATTCACCACAGGATATCCCGGAGTGAAAGATCGGCTTCGCTTTGATCGAAAAGAATACCATGTAGGCATGGCATCCTTGCTTCACGCACCGATCAGCTTCGTAGCGGAGAGAAAGTTCAGGCTCACTTCAACCTTATCTCCGGCAAATGATATCTTCTTTTTGCCACAGTCGATCATCGGACCGTTGGCCGTCAGCCAATTTAGACCGAGTATGACGTCGATGCCGTGGAGAGGTAGACGGATAAGGTCCACTTTAGAAACTCGTCCATCCACGTTAGCGGTACAGTTCATACATGTGTCAGAAGCTAAAGATTTTACACCCAGTGGTGTAGATACTACAAGGTCAAAAGGTAAACTACAGGCATGCATCCCTTCACAGTTCACGCCTGGGTGATGCTTCTTGCATTTGGGGCATGTTTGAGATCCCGGCTGTCTGGGATAGTTCTGTTGCCCAGCTCCTTTTGTTTCCACCACGGGGGTTATTCCAGGGCGCCTTCCTCTTCTGTGGAAAGTTTCCACGGTTGGATCCATCTCGACCAGCATTTTGGTTGTTGAAGTTCCTGGATCTCTGGAATCCTCTCAGATTACGTTCGGTCATCCGACAAGTTTCCACCGCGTTCGTCAAATTCTGGAATCGTTGGGACATGAGTCTTTCCCCAATTTCATATTTAAGACCATGAATCGGTATGTTCACCATACTACTTTCATCGTTGCCCTTCCGCAAGTGTGGTGAGTATCGGACAAAGTTGGTGAATCGTGCGTAGTAGTCGTCGAAAGATTCCTCTGCCCTCGCTTGATATGGAGAAATTCGACTCCTTGTTCATTTGCACCGGGCGAGGGAAATATCGCTCATGAAATTTCTCCAAATTTCTCCCATGTCACGGGACAGTAGTCGGTCTGTAGGGTTTCTGCCGTGACTTCCCACCAACGGTCGGCATCTCCTTCGAGTTGGTAAACTGCTAGTTGGGTTTTGCGATTTTCTGGGCAGTCAATAACCCTGAACACTTTTTCTAATCTTTTCAGCCAATCTTCCGCCAAGTCCAGCTTTCCTCGAAAAGTTGGCGGCTTCAGCTTACAAAACTGGTTAACCCAATACTGGGTATTCTTTTCCCTTCTTCCTCGTCGTGGAGGTGATTGTGATCTATCAGATTCCTCAGCGTTCTCCTCATGGTCTTCCTCATCTTCTTCGGCGTTCTCCTCCTCTTCATCATCATTTAATTCGTCCTCGACATTTTGTCTTTCTTCTTCAACATTTCTTCTTTCTTCCTCCGCCCTCCATTCTGCTAGTTGCCTTTCAGCTTCCTGATCTTGTTGGTTCTGTCTCTAAGAGCGTGTTAATGAGAGCTCTCTGCTCCTGTAGAGTTCTCCTCATCTCCTGAATCTCGTTTTGTTCAGGTTGGTTTGGTATAATATTTTGTTCGGGATTTGCGTCCATTTGAGGCTGCCTACCTCTGCCTCGACCTCGGCCTCTAACTCGGCCCCTACCTCTTGGTGCACCGGCACCTCTTATGATGGCCATGTTTTAACTTTTCCTTTATATCAAATAACAGATAAGTGTCAGAACAATAACACAACACATGGCATCAAGTCATATATATTTTCATATTAGATGTAATGTACATGCTAACGTATACTACATCATCCAAATTGTTTATGACCAAAGGTTATATCGTATGTCCCCCACGTTGTCATCATCGATGAATGATCTCGAGCCAACAGGTTTCTCCGGCTCTAAAGGCATACTAACCATTGACTCTACCCTGAGTCAGGATCATATTTCGGTTTGGGGTCATCAGAAATATCAGGGTTTCGTCTTCGTCCCGCCGTCTCTGGAACTACGGATCTACGAGCGTTACGTCTAACTATTACGGGATAGAGGATATAATAATTTTTGTTTCTGTCCATCACTACATATTACACCAGGGTCATATCAGTACTCATTTTCAAAAATGTGCTCAAAGTTAAAAGGCTTAAGAACCTAACTCCGTTATCCGAACAGAATGACCAGGTAAGTGCCTACCATGGGGGCCTCACCGACTTATACGGTGACTGATTGGCACACCCACATAAACTAGCCTTACCTGCGGCACCAAACCGTTCGTGGTAACATAGTTAAATACTTGCCAGAAAGTTTTGCTCTGATACCAAAAGTGTAACATCCCATTTTCTAAAGCGGAAATTTTTTTTTTCAATCAGAGTAGAGCAATGGAGCGAAAGAGTAACTGATCATAACCAAACATGAACCATAGTGTAATATAGTATTGACATTACAGTGTTCCTACTGTTTAAAATGTAAGTACAGAAAGCGATAATATAGCTTCGGTTGGTAGCCTACTCCTGCTGCTGCTTATCCCTAGCACCGATCCGTGGTCCTCCGGATCCTGAAGCTACACTCGAGATTCAATTCACCGCATTGAATCTCGTGTAACGGCTAACCTCATACTCAAATACAACAAGATATAGATAATGATATTCAAAGCATAACAAGAAGATAACATCACATAAGCATATAGCAAATTGCATGTTTGCATGATTGTGACACGTGCATGTAACATAAGCACGGGCAAGATGTAAAGTCCTACACAATAACAAATGTGACACGTATAGGACATAAGCAAAAAGCAATATGTAAAGTCCTACACAACAATAGCTCGCACTATTCACCAAAGGCCACGATCACGTGTCCACACGCCGCTAGAAAACTCAAAACGGTGTTACTATGGCTATAACCCGTGTAAAGCTGTACGTATTACGACGACCCTAAACAGAGCCTCGGTATATGAACTATCTATCATGTATATGTATATGAACAGCATCAGATTAGTGTTACAGTACGCGTCCGTACCTTCGTTGATGTACGTAGATGTTTCTGGCGGACTGACGTCCTATAAGAGTAATATCACTTTTATTAGTGATTTGATACTATATCTGGCATTTTAGCTAAAAATTACCATTTTGCCCTTCTACCCTAATTGGCGGAATTTCGCCAGCACTCCGTTACTCTGACTAATTTTCTTCCCAAAATTTTGCCAGAACTTCGACGCCATTTTGATTTTCGAAAATAAAGACTAAAATAGCCCTCCCATATGACATCCAATCATACTTGAAAATTTAAAGGCTATTCTAGCATTACAACCCCTACTTTTGAAAGAACTACAAAAGCTTCAACTTTTCGGAGACTCGATCCCTACCATGTTTTTACCTCTTCACTCTCTTCTTTCTCCCTCTAGGATTTCGGCCAAAGGAAGAAGAAATGGTGTGAAGAATTGTGAAGACCATGGCTACCTATTTATAGAAAAACCTAAGGACCTAAATGTCATTTTCCAAATTGATCATAACCATGGAAAATTAACACAAAAATGGTGTTTAATCCTTGTCCATGGAAGCATGCTTGGCCGAAATAAGGGGTGATGTGGCTGCCCAAGATTGGCCCAAAAATGGTGACTTGGGTTGCTTTAAACCCGGTCTAATAGAATTTCCCCGATTGGTACCCGATTCGCGTGATTTCGGAGAACTTTCAAAATTCTGGATTTACAACTTTGAAGACATGTTCTCACTTACTAGAAATGTCCAAGTTAACCTAAATTTTGATTCCATATAGGGCTCCAACAGATAAATTCAAACTCATTCCTAGATATTGAGTTAGAATTTATTTTCTTCATATCCAAAAATATGCCTATCTACATTTTTCCCTATTTTGTTTTATTAGAAAATGCACAAACGACTCTGCACTGATTTCCTAAAGGTCACTTGAAGGTAAAAACTCACTGATCAATATTTTACCTTGACTTTGGAAATCCCATTCCTAGATCTCTAGATAGGATCCGTTTCCTAATTTCTAAATTACTATTCATCATTTTTACTTTAATTAATTATATTATTAAAATATTTGCAAGTTGCATAAAATCTATTTTTCATTTCTTTTTCTTTTTTTTTTTCCTTTGGCCCAATTTCGGCTGGACCCCTTTTTTTAATTTTTATTTATTTTTATTTAATTATTTATTCATTTCAATTTTTCCAAATATTCCACAAAAATACCTAATTGGTCCATTCTTGTATTTAGGCTTAAAAATACCTAAACTCAACTATTTTTCTCCAAAATTTCCAATTAGTTAGTAAACATGTTTTTACTAATTTTAAAACAAAACCACTAATTTTAGGGTTTTATGTAATTTACTTGTGAATTTCCTTTGCTTATGCTCAAGTAATTAGCCCAATATTACTTAATTACTTTATTATCACTTGTTGATAATTTTCTTAATTACCATGCCTCATTACCTTCATACTCTTGTATTAACATTAGTATTTTCATGCCTCTTGCATTTTTAGAAATTACAAGGGTATTATGGTCATTTCACTTCTTTTTTAGTATTTTCCAACAATTTCCCCAAGTTCATAATTTATTAAATTATAATAATTAGAGATAGCATACTCTCTTAATTTACTTGATCATTTTACTGCCTTTTAGGATTTTTTATAATTTTTCTAAGTTATTTATGTCCCTTAGGGGCATTTTCGTCATTTTGGCACTTTGGCCCTTAAATTCCCTGATTTCCTACAGAATTTAACTCAGAATAACAGGCTGAATTCACACAAGTCTGGAGACATTAATTTCATTTATCAGAAATATCCAATTTATTCATAATATTCCAGATAATAAAATCCGGGTATTACAAATACTACATATGTATATGTGTTAAATTAATATAAAAAATGACCAATGATATCAAATTGGTCTACCAATTTTTTTTTTTCGAAGTACTCCTTCCAGTCCTAATTATAGGAACACATTTTAGAGTTGGTTTGGTCCTAATTATAATAGCAAGTTTTAACTTTTGTCAATTTTTCCCTATAATACCCCTCTTTATACTTTCTCAATAATAATTAAAAACAATAATAATTTAATAATACACCTATATATTCTATAAAGTAAATAATGTTTGCAACTCATTAATGTCATATACACCTAAATTATACTTTTTTTATAAAATAATCTTGAGCAATTTTTGTCATATTTTTCCCATATCACCCCTACTAATAATTCTTATATGTTGTAACACGCTAATGTTGGCTTGATAATTTTTAATTTTAAGTAGGGGTATTTTTGGAAAATAATTATAATTAACTAATTTAACTTCTTTCCTTAATCTCTCTAAATTTTGGTAAATAGTTCCTATAATTAGGACAGGAGGAAGTATTAAAAATGGAATACCAAAATCGAAAACATGAACTTAAAACATTAAACGTCTATTCTCTATCCCAACTCCTGTATAATTTCATCAAAATTAAGGACAAGATGTTGACTGAATCATTTGTCATTCCTTGTTTCCTCGGCTCATGCTTTCAAAGCATTGAAATAAGACAGGGAATTCTCATTCGACAGCAGAAGAAGATCGACACTCGTTCGTGACCAATATATCCTATGTTCTGTTTTATGAATCTGCTATAAGCCTTCTCGCTGGAGCTAAGTCTTCAACATCAGACCATCTAGCTAGAAGGAAGAATTGCAGGATCTTATCCAAAATCATCAGACACAGGCAAACAAATACATGGCCGAGACAAGAATCAAGCGAAGAGCAAGGATTTTAAAAAACCAGAGAGACCAAAAGTCAAACAGTCAGATAACAAAACCAGAGAGCAATGACAACAATGATTTCACATAAAGGCCATGAATCGGGCAGGGGAAAAACAGAGCATATAATACACTACTGGAGGAAGACGACTGCGGAGGGGTAGCTCGTTTGGCAGGA
Source organism: Acacia pycnantha (assembly GCA_025563575.1). Lineage (NCBI taxonomy): Eukaryota > Viridiplantae > Streptophyta > Magnoliopsida > Fabales > Fabaceae > Acacia > Acacia pycnantha. The sequence goes on along the minus strand of JAMWYP010000377.1, from coordinate 2,863 downwards.
AACTAGAAAGCTCCCGAGCTTTCTTGCTCATCAGTGGACCACGGAGGTGAGACGGTGAAGGGGGAGGTGATGGTGGTCCGATTCTTCGTCCTTCCCCACGGCGTGATTCCCACCGTGCTGAGCTTTGCCGCTGTCCCTCACCAATCAGAGCTCTTAGCACTGTGCTTTTGAAGCTGTGAGCCGTGCATTAGAGCCAGCAAGAGGTCAGTAATGGTGAGGGGCTTGGGACGGAGGGAAGGGGACGAGTGGGGGGACAGTTATTAAGTAAAAGTCTAGGTAATTATTATTATTTTTTCAAAAAAGAGCTACAGTTAAATGGGTCTAACGGCGCCCGAGCCTTACAAGTGCTACCTGACATTCTGCGCCCTACGGGGCCGGCCTGCAGTGACAATTTTAAATTTCGCTATTTTTTGCTCCTGCCTGTAAGGCCAGGGCTTAAACGGGCCGGCCCGATGGGCTTGGCCCGATTTCCCCACTCTATGCTAAATAGACCCATAGAAGTACATAGCTAGCAATATTTAATGAATGAAATGTTTGAAAATGAAAAACAACTGAAATTAAAATTCAATTGATTCCTAAGTGTTTCAAACTTCAAATTTGAAATGCTTAAACTAAAGAAGCATTTAATGGAGGGATTTTTTTTTTTAAAAAAAAAAGGAAAATCGAACAAAATCAACAAATGAGAGCTAGCACTATTGTGTGTGTGTGTGTAGATTGATGATTCGACACTATAAACATTTCGGTTCCTAAACTTAATTGCATTGAAAGCGAGAATTATAAAAATAATCCAATAAAAGTAATTTAAATTTAGCTTAATAACAAAATGAAAGGAAAAAAAAAAATTTATTTGTCAATAAAGGCATAATCTCTTATTTCATTGAAAAAATACATGTTGGCAACATGGCAACTATATGAAAAATGTTGAAGGTGCAACTTTATCAATGTGCACCTAAAACAATTAAAATTTGTTGGATCTAAATTAAAAGTAGATATAATCAATTTTTTAAGTAGTACATATAGCAAGGTTGTTAATATTAGTTAACTTTCGTTACTTTTTACTTTTTGTAATGTGAGTTTTACATGTCTTCTTTCTCTCTATTATTTTTAATATTTTTAGAAATTTGTGCATTTTTTAATAGGAGAATATCACTTAGACCTTCTAAAAGAATTTTATTTCAGTCAATCCCCAAAAAGATTCTGAAATTTCATTTCATCCTCTTGAATTAAAATGAAATTAAATTTTATCAGTAAAAAGACAATATCATGTCATAAAATAAAATAATTATAATTGTATTTGTAAGTATTACGAAAGGGATGTAATGCAGAAAATAAAAAGTTTTTAGAAGAGGAAATAAGTGAATTACTTGTCAATTAAGAAAAATTTCCATGGTAGGAGAATTGGGCCAATAAAAAATAACGTAGCACTGAATACATAAGAGAGAGAAGATAAAGGAAAGAAACAAACCAAATAACATTTAAATTCAAATTCAAATTTGAAGTAGTAAAATGAATGAGGAAATGAATGCAATTTTTTTAAAACAGAAATTAAAAATTAAACAAAACAGACCAATAACGAATGAGGAAACCAATGACGTGGACAGTTGGACCAATCACAAAGAAACTAACACTATTGATAGTATATATTGGTGATTGATGAGCCTTAAAAAAAAAAAAAAAAATATATATATATATATATATATATATATATATATATATATATATATATATAATTGTGCGCCTTGCGCCCTTGCTATACAAATAATGTGCTAAGTTTAACTTCAAGTTTAAAAACAAAATAAGACCATCATTTATCTTAAAATGTTAATCCTACTGTCTAACGTGTTAATCATTTTAATACTTGTTAAACCAAACCTTTCATTTATGGAACTAGTTTTCCGGGCTCATTGCAATGATGAGCATTAATACTTCATAAAAAAAATGATAAGCGTTAAGAGCTAATCACCACTGTAGAGTGTAAACTGTTCATATTTAATTTGAATGGATCATATTGATTTTTTTTTTTCAAAACAAATTATTAATTTATACAGAATTTATTATAAAGATAATCTCTTAACTATAAATCTTTTAAAAAATACTTTTTTTAAAAAAAATAATCATTTAAAAATATTAAATATGAACTATGTGGATCTCACTAAATTAACTAGCTCTTAATAGGGATGTCCAAAAAACCTAGTAGTCCAGGTGGCCCAACCTAGTGTGGTCTGACTTGACCTAGTCCTCAGAAAAAAAAAAATCAGGTACGGGACAATATTACCCAGACCAGACCAGACTGGTCTGATCGGGTTGGACCGGACCTTAGTCCAAGGGCTCAATCCCTGGATTGGTCCGGTCTGGCTTGAAAGTTATTTTTTTTATCCCTATTTGTGATCATTTATTAATTGAAGAGCTATGCTTTTCCACTTGCATGACACATTTTGTATTCAATTTTGAGACAAGGAAAGTTTTATTGATGGTCCAATTCGGTCCAAAGAAGTGGTAGAAAAAAATTAAAAATAAAACAGGTCTTGGACTGCCAAGACCAATCCGGCAGTCCACTAGACTGATCTGATCTAGTTCGAGCTCGGGCTGGTGTTGGATCAGACTAGATCTCAGGCTGACTTGTCTAGCTCGAGGTTTCTCCTAGACCAGACCTCGGGTTGACCCCTAACCCGGTCTAGTTTGGCCCATGGACATCTCTAGCAGCAGCCAGCAGGTATCGCCATTATAAGATTGGTTTAGATGGCGTAGCTGTAATTGCCCATGTGTGTCGTGGGTTGCAACAGTCCTTGACCTCAAAAAAGTAAAAAAAAAAAAAAAAACCCACTGTGATGGTGATAGAAAAGCTTCAAAAAGTGGCTTCACC